>JALPQI010013221.1:0-34758 GCA_025490895.1 Thaumatotibia leucotreta
AAATTTAAAACTCATAACCTCCGGAAAAATCGTATATAATGTTAACTTTATGTATGTGCCAAGTTCTGATGGTGGGTAATGCTGGTCATTGTCTATTGTTTCTGAACGCGTTTAGAGCACTTAACGATATTTGTGTAGATAAACTTTTTTCTTATCAAAATACGATACCAAATGGGACATTAAACGGATGAGCACTTTTTGTAAGCCGAATCGATTGATGCAGTAAATAAAAAATTGTAAGCGTATTGTAATGTATTCATTCATCGGTTCCAATCTATCAGATGTTGTAAACAAGAGCAATGATTACTCATTCGGTTCGATAATAAAGTCAACGGTTGAAAACAATCGCTAGGGTTATTACTCGATAGTGTGGATCTGTGAATGAACGCTGGGCAGGGGTCAGCCCTCAGATAGCTGACGTCATTTGGGCAGCTGCGGCAGATAAAGCTAGAACAAGGTGCATGGGAAAATGCGCCAAGTGCGAGGCCCATGTGCCGTGTGGCGGCGGCAGTAAGAATACATTTGTCTCCACCCCAGGCACCCCAGCTCTTCCCACGGGTGTCATAAGAGCCCATTAAGCGACTGCAGTGCCTACCATTTTTTTTTGATAGATTTGATGATGGGCAGCAGTCATCATAGTGGACACATTACTGTAATCGCTAATCCGCTTGCCCAGCGTGGCGATTGTGGGCATTTACCCACAATCGCCACGCCTCTACAAATACCCACCTCTACACGCATAGTAAATAGAAGAGGCCAAGCAGTGGACTGAGATATGGCTGATTAAGTGCGAGACCCTATGGGGTCTCGCACTTAATCAGCCATATCTGTATCAGCCGTATCAGTTACCCATAGGTAACCACGATCGAGCACTGCCATTTCGTTGCACATGTCAATTCGTAGGTACATAACCGAAACAGGGAGGCAACATAACAATCAAGGTGCGCAGGAGGCCCCCGGTTTCTAAATCTTCATACGTTGGAGTCGGAATTCCGAAGAAGAAAAAAATGCGTATTGAACAGTGTACAAACTTACCCCTTCATTCGTAAATGTCTCCTAACTTAGCAAGCCGGTAAGTAGGTATCGTTTGGCCTTTTCGGTCTTATACAAGGTGCCCATGAGGAAAGCGAACAGCATGTTGAGACTAAATGAGCAAAAAATGTGAAATGAGTTTTGAATCTGCAAAAAAAAAACTTTTTTTAGTTAATTTTTTAATGCCTTAATACACCAAAAAATTATTTTATTAATGAAACTGTCGCAAAAATGCACATCAAAGTTTTTTTTCCATTTGCTAGGTAGGTAAGTAATTAAAGAATTTTTTGTTCATTTTAAGAATAAATCTAATTTTCTCTTAAAATAGACTGAATCCAGAAAACTTCACATGACATTTTTAACTTCAAATTTGGTCAGAAATCCGCTGTTGAATTTTTTCCCTTTCCTCGTGGGCACATTGTATGTTACCTATACCTACATATTCATAAGATGGAAACTACTGAAAGCTACAAACGATATCGGCTTGCTAAGTTAGGAGACGTTTATGAATAAGGGGTAGATTCAAGCAAGGAGTTCCACTTTACCCACCCAAAAATATTTTTATGACCACATGGTGAAAGACAAAAAATCTTCTGTCTCAACAAGTTGTTTACAAATTTCGACATATAATATAAGTAGGTAACTGTATGTATACTGTAAGTACATAGCAGGAAAGTATTGAACTGCAAACGATTGTATCTAGATCTTTTGTTGAACGAATGTGGTCATGATCAGCTCTGCGGCCAACCGCGAAAAACGAAATTCGTAAATTTCGAAGATTTGTCTTTAGAGTGCTCTCACTCTAATGACGGCTACGTTTGAGTGACAGAGAAAAATCCTCGAAATTTCCGAATTTCGATTTTCGCGGTAGTAGGCGAGAGCTCTGAAAGGGTGAGTTATATTTACCTATTAATTTGACATGTGTTACCTACTTCAGATTAGTATTTTTTTGGACCTTTGGTAATGATCGATGATGATTAACGAGTAACTCGATTTACCCAAGCTTGGCCAGCGCACTACCATGCATGTACCAACTAAACGACCACGCAACTGCGTAGTAAATTATCCACTATCTGCTGTAAGTTCATCATAGAAATGAAAGCCTAATTGCCGTGGCGCGCAACTGCGCAACATCGATTGTATGGACTCCATACAATCGATGTTATCGCGGGAATATTGGGATAGAACTAGTTGGAACTGGTTAAGACTATCAGATCCGACCCCTAACTAACATTCTAGTACCTGAACTATACTTTGATTATAATTTCTCAGGCGCGGATCCAGGGTTTCGTTCAGGGGGGGTCATTTTCTTTCCAAGATATATCCTCCTAGTAGTAGTAAGACCAGAGGGTCCTTAGACAAGTTGCCAATCGCTAGCGCTCAATCGTCAATCGTAAACGAAAGGTAGCTAACTGTCTTTGTCACACTAATATGAAAGAGCAACAGAGAGGGAAAACTACGATACCTGGGCTACTCAATTTTTAGTTATAGGATAGTCCGAATTGCTGTTTTAACCTTTTGACCGTCACAAGAACAAGACGAAGGAATATGCCGAGCTCCAGACGCCACGCGTTTACGATTCTTTAAGAGAAATTGAACTTTACGGCGTCCCACGTAAGTTATTACTGTATTGGCGTAGCTGTCGGCCAGTGCAGTCATTGGCGCCGTAGTCACGATTTTCCGCTGTCGTCTATGTCCGAGGGTAGCGGTCAAAAGGTTAAAGTACAAAATAGTAACCAAGGTCCTTGCAATACGCAAATTATAGATTCATTAGGTATTACTATTTTATAGTGATTCACTATTTTAATTTGTTTCCGTTACCCAAAGGTTGTCTGGAAGAGATTGCTTTATAGCGACAAGACCGTCGGTTGTGTACCACTATGTATTTGTATAATAGTTTTTTTTAAACCATCTTTATATTTTTAAGGTGTGTACAGAGATACAGGTGTGTATAGAGATAAAGAGTAGGGTAAAAGCACCAATAGATGACTGCCACCCAGAAGTTGACTGATAGGCCTAAAAATGTAAATAATTAAATCAGGAATAATTTTACACGTCTGGGAGTATTTTTTTCACACACGGCAGCACTATATCGAGTGTCGCATGCGAATTCCCAGACAATTAAGCCACGCACGAGGCAGTGAACGATCGTCGAGTTTGCGCTTCGCGCCAAAATTGCGTTTTATATGGGATCCTTATTAAGAAAAGCCCTCAAAAATTTAAGCTTTTAATTACGTAAAAAATCGAATATGGCTTTTATTTCCTTGATTCACTTCAGTATAGATTTTAGACTAATATCTCTATTGTGTATATTATAAATAATACTTTTTATTTATTTTATGAGATATTTGCTGGTCAGGTTATGGTTCCAATATTGTGTGTTCGGGCCAACAGATGAACGACGGTCAACTTTTGGGCAAAGGCTCGAATTTTCAAATGCTTGTGTAAATTATAATAAAATAGCTAGATGTAATATTTATATATAAAATTACAATCAGTTTTGTAGTTGATTTTTAGACCAAAAGATGAACGACCCTTTTTACATGTAACACGTTTTAAAGTAATTTACTTTTGTATGGAAACGGGATTGTTCAACTCAAGAATCGCTGTCCAAAACGTGAACTAGGAAAATTTACTGGTTCATCTTTTGGGTTGGATTCCAATAAATGAATTTGAATCAATTTAGTTCGTTCATTTCGTTGATGCGGTGTCCAAAACATGAACCAACTGATTTTATTGAACGATTGAATTTGGGAAAAGTTAAACTTTGGTTCTTAGAAATAAGATTGTTACACAATGTACACCGTGTTTATATTTCATTAAAAGAAGGTTCTTTAGGTTATATATAATTAATTAATCTAAGAAACCAACATTTTTACTATGCTCTATTCATCTATTGGAGTCTTGGCGTTCATATATTGGTCTCGCTATATTGCAATTATGCTGGTTCATCTATTGGGGTCAAATTGTTCAGTGATAGGGCACTTTGTTCATCTACTGGGAAATTGGGGTCCTTTTTTAATATAATCATTTTTATAAAATTACTGAAGTTTAATACGAGCCACGAAAATAACTTATTCTAAACTCAATAAAATGCAAAATCATATAAAAAAATAAAAAATGATGAATATGAGTTACATCACATAGAAAAAAAATATTTAAAGTTGGGAAAGTTGCTTAACTGTTCATCTATTGGTGATTTTACCCTACATACATATCTATAACATTGTAATAGATATGGTTGCAATCGGCTCAAAATAGTGGTCATATGGTACCTATCTTCGGTTTTGCTTCCTGAAATTCGGATCATTAATTCATTAAACGCGACTATTAACTCAAAATACATCAAACTTCCAACTATTTAATCCAAAATGTATGTTTGAGTTCTTCTAAAGGTGTCTAAATTACCAGAAAACCACACGGCTCTGCTAAAGTTTTTTAAGCATTTTATAAAGCATGGAATAGTTAAGGACATACCCTACCTCTTACCTCCAATATTACTGCCGTCACGACACGCCTAATGTACCTTAGTTTTTATTATTTATAGATACAGGGTGTAAATCAAATACAGGCGAAGCTCTTAACGGTGGTTAATATAGGACATCAGCCGGTCAGCCTCCGTAGCCTAGTTGGTAGTTACCCTGCCTACGAAGCTGGAGGTTACGGGTTCGAATCCTGACGATGGCATTATTTGTGTATTTATTTATCACAAATATTTGTTCCTTGGTCGTGGCTGTGTATTGTATTTAAGTACATATTATATGTATGTAGGTATCTATTACATTATATCGTCGCTTGGTACCCACATCATAAGCCTTAATTTAGCTTACCGTGGAACTAGGTCGATTTGTGTAAGATGTCCCAAGATATTTATTTATTTATTTACATAATAAGAAATTACCTACATATAGATAACTTTTACTTAAAATATCAGTTAAAAATATCCATGCAAATACCTAATTCGGCACGCAATGTAATGCCACACGCTCATCCTTGTCATCATATTATCAGCCGAAAGACGTCCATTGCGGCACATAGGCCTCTCCCAAAGATAGACACAATGAACGGTCTTGCGCCATCCGCATCCAGCGTACTCCTGCGACCTTCACCAGTTCATCAGTCCACCTTGTGGGAGGTCTACCCCCACTACGCCTTCCGGTACGTGGCCGCCACTCGAGAACCTTTCCGCCCCAAAGGGCATCGGTTCTACATGCAATGCCTCCCGCCCACTGTCACTTCAGTTTAGCGATTCGGAGAGCTATATCGGTTACTTTGGTTCTCCTGCGGATGGCCATATAGATATACCTAATACGACCTCGCAGAGAGACTCCATGCATAGCCCTCTCCATTGCCAACACACTCGTTGATATGGAATTTCAAAAGCGAATGACATAATTTTATAACTACCTATGTAACATAAAAAAAACTCTCTATAGTACAGTCTCTCTGTAGTATAGTTATCAGTAGTAATTAATCCTAAGATGTCTGCTTTAAATTATCGCTCGTATTAGATTCACAAACGGTACTTACGTACCTATCCCTATTGCGCAATTTTGAGTCTATTAACTTAGAAAGCCGTGATAACCCTGAACAGTGACGAACATCTGGAACGTATACAATAAAATATTCAATATAAACAATGCTAATCAGTTCCGACAGAGACTCAGATTTGATATTATAATTAATCGGCAATAGAAGTTATGGAAGCTGTGAACTCCAACATTTGAATTAAAGTGTAGGTACGTACACGCGGCATGGAAAATAAATGTACGGCAAGGAAATGTATGCGGTACGATTTTGTACGGTTAGGCGTAGAAACTTTAGGTTCATGGGGCCCCAGCGCACGCACAAATTCACAGATCAGCATGCTTAGCCAAGTTGCCAATCGCTAGCGCTTAGTAGCGTATCGTAGTTTTCCCTCTCTGTCACTCTTTCATATTAGTGCGACAAAGACAGTTAGCTGCCTTACGCTTACGATTGACGATTAAGCGCTAGCGATTGGCAACTTGGCTAAGCACCCAGTATAGATAGCTAACGGTGGCATGGAACATGTCGCAGCGTTATGGCCGATAGGCCTTTATAGTGTGACAGATGCCCGCCCTATGAGCCAGTCGCAACTTACCCGCGACTGCAGGATGAGCTCGGACATATCCGCAAAATGCCGAATTGTGCCGTTATTTCTTGTAAAAATAGGAGTGTAAATAAACATTTCAAGGACTATTGAGTCACGTACCACATGAAAATATTGATTTTTTTAGTTATTAGTTGACAAAACCACGTATTTTTACAAATAATATATAACAACAAACCGCTGACATAAATGTCATAATGATTTTACTTGGGCGTACCAATTGGTTGAACTATTCAGTGACAAATTGTATGTGCGTTTTACATTGACGGCTTAGAATAGCAAGCAAGTTGCAATTTGGTAAGTGACCGTGCAATGTATCCAATTGCTAGCGATATTCACAACCGTCCTGTCATTTCTTGGTACGGCCGCTGCGAGCAGGCCGCGAACTAGAGGTACGACTCGTACCGATGACAAATAGGGTCGATAAATTGTTGATGTATTTGATTACTTATATTCAATTTTTCTTTCATATTTTGACCTTTGTATCAATATCTTATCTTCATAAAGGTAAAACAATATATATAGATTATATCGCGTATTATATTATTTAGAGCCTTTTACAATAACCGTTGTCAAAGGTTGAAATTGTTTTATTTAAATATGTGACCATCGCGGAAACGGCTGATAACATTATGTTTATTAAGGGTACAATCGTCTAAATAATTATTTGTTCATGTGATTCCCAGCCACAATTAAGATAATTTCGTTAATAAATTGCTTTGTTCAGATTCAAATATATGTTTATAATTGACATTCTGTAGTTTATTATTTACAAACCAGATTCGACACGAAAGTAAGAAAAAAGTTTTCTAATTTATTATTAAACGACATAAAATGAAAACAAACGATATAAGGACTTAACTTAACTACCTTTAAATAAAAAAATGGCCTAAATTGCCGTCAGTGGGCAAGGTACCCAGAAGGCTGGCCGCATTCCCCCGTTGTATAGCTATTCTTAAACGCTGTGCAAGGTACTGGCCAGCCCTCTGGTCGCCTGAGGTCTCTCTTAGGCGAGCCGCTAGATCTTTAAAAAGTCCATGTGCACTTGGCCCCCATGGCCCCAAGGTTTCCACACCAAACGCCGCAAATATGTAGCTGGTTCCTAAAGCAGCATATTTGCGGCGCTTGAGACTTTCGGCTAATGATGCCGCGGTGCCAGCAGCAACGCCGGTGACCGAAACATGGGACGGCGCCAGAGTGTCCATGCTCCAGGGCACCAGTGTCATTCCGTCAGGCCTCTTGCCATCGTCCCTGGTCAGATCGTTGGGCTCTAGGACGGCCGGTATTTTCGCGCTAACAAGGGCGCGACGGATAACATAATGTTTATACAGATTAGATACATCGTCCAATGTGATATTTTAATCTGTATTTATTTCTTATTAAATGATAGATCGATTTTAATGTTTTTCTTAATATTCCGGCCTTATCAAATATCTATGGATAATAATTTATCGACGTAGCCTCCTCTCTAGTGCCGCGTCATATGGTAGCGCTTTAGCCAATCACAGCGTGGCAAAGGCCCGACCTCGGAGACACCGAGACTCATTACAATTTCGCTTCGTTACAAATCTCTCTCTTTCATATATCTATGCACAAATTGTTTGCTGAGATTGCGAAACGTTTGGTTGGCGTAACTAAAGACCGAAGATCTGGCGACGTTCTCGCACAACGCATCAGTATTGCGATATAGTGAGGAAATGCCACCAGCATCCCCGGTACAATGCCACAAGGGCCAATCTTAGATAGGTTAGGATAATTAGAGTTATGGATATAAATTGTACAGTTTTTTCTGTATTTATAATAACTATGTAATTTTATCCTCAGACAACTCTGTGAATATAAAAATGGCAATCAATGATTAAAAAGCTTCTTTTTTCTTTCTTTGGCGGTTTTATAACACTCTAAAATTTTGCCTGCACAAATCACTGTAGGTAAGGTATTTGGCCCATTTATATGACCACGAATGTAGGTAGGTATAGGTACATACTATTTAACAAAAGAGGGATGGATAGTCTATCTCGCAGCAACATACTTTTCCAGTTGCACACAAAGTTTTCATAAATCTTTCACTTCAAGATAGTGTGTCGTGATTATACCTATACCTACCTAAATATGTTTTCCCCTCACTAGCTCGTAAAGCGCTCGTTTATCGTTTAATACGAGCGGGTAAAAACGCTTTTTATACTCTTGTGAATAAAGTAATTTGACATTGCTCTAATTCCTATAGCCCCCTACTGCCTAGTATAAGTGGATCTGTATGACCGTAGTAAACATGCGCAATCGGAGCTCACATGTTAAATTGGTCGTACTCATGGGTGACTTTGTAAGCCATTGGCTATATTTACGTAACTCTATTCTACGATACGTTTCGACATTGAGTTTTAAATGGTTTCTTTAAGTTAATTTACATTTGGATGAGATTTGTAATCATATTTCCTCGCGATAGTGAGGGGAAAAAAGTTGTATTACACTTGGCGGCAAAGTTTGTTCAACTCTCGTGCCTTGAGACCTTCGCAATGCTCAAGATTCCAGTTTTTGAACCACTCGCTACGCTCGTGGCTCAATTTTGGAATCTTTCGCTAGCTCAGGTCTCAATATTGGCACGACAGTTAAACAACAACTTTGCCCCCTTGTATAATAAATAACTATTCTAGCAGGAACGATAGATTGAAAAAAATAAAATCGACTTAATTGTATCGATAAGTTTTGTAATAGTCGATAAATATATTTAATAATAAATAAATAATGCCCCGTAACTTATCGATTATTAATAAGAATGCAAATCATATTCAAAACGCTACTTTATTTTTTATCTCTACTTATTAGTACCTTCCCATCAAAAGAACAAAGACTTATAAAATAACTCTAACGCCATCGCCATTAGGCAATAATCAATTTAAGTATTAAATTAAAGCCTAAATTGTTCCAATGTTTTGTTGGTTACCTGATTTTACGAAGTTAACATCTTTATGAGAATAGGGTGTAGGTTGTAGGTACTCATCGATTACAGTTATGTCGATTTTCATTTTGTCAATCTCTCGTTCCTGCTAGATAAATATCTAGGTATAGTCGTGATATAATAAAAATCATCATGATGAAATGAATTATTTTGTACCTAAGTAATTAATAAAGGCTCATCCATAGGGTGCTAGCATATATTGCGAGCAATATATTGCAAATGTGAAACAAGAGAGTTATTTTACTGTGAATTTTACAACTCGCAATATCACGGAGCGAAAGGTGCGGTGAAGCGCGGTAATTCGAATAGCACAAGTTGGCAGTATAATGACTTCATTAAAAATCAAATAATTTATTCGTTCGTGTTTTAAGATCACAGACATTCGTGCAGAAAATGCACACTTTCAACACTTGTATTATACATTATAAATAACTGTGAATCGATATTTCACGAGAATCAATTGGATATGTGAAGGTTTCCGATACACCCTGTTTTTTTATTTGTGTTAAATTAAAGGGAAGCTTATTTAGGTCAAAAATAATCAATCTCTCTAAGAAACTAGTATCTTAACTCTTACTGGGTCGCGTTTTATAAAGTTACAATTTACAATTTCGCTGTTTGCCTCTCTAATGCCCTGGCCACGACATCGGTCTAAGGCTAACAGCGGCGAGCGAATCCATGAGTGCGAGCGGGATGCCGATATATGTACGAGAGGGAGCACCATACGTTTTCCGCTAAGCCGGTCGCCTTAGACCGATGTCGTGGCCGCGGCGTAACGCACGCACATATTGGCTAGAAAGAGAGGCAAACAGCGAAATTGTAAATTGTAACTTTATAAAACGCCACCCTGTTATTGAGTTATTAAAAAAATAAGTTTAATGACTGAACAAGTGTATTGCAACCTTTATTACATCCTAATGTAACTTGTTTTGACATGTGCCGTAAGTCATAAGATCTTATTCTTAAAGTTCTCTCACACTTGCCATTCCAATTTAAATGTATGAAAAATAATAAAAAAATCCAATTTAAACAAAAAGCGATATACCAGAATGCTTAGCCAAGTTGCCAATCGCTAGCGCTTAGTAGCGTATCGTAGTTTTCCCTCTCTGTCACTCTTTCATATTAGTGCGACAAAGACAGTTAGCTGCCTTTCGCTGCTTTCGCTTACGATTGACGATGAAGCGCTAGCGATTGGCAACTTGGCTAAGCACCCAGGTAACTCTAATTAACGTAGTACCCCTCGAATTTAATGCAAGTCAAAAAAACGGGGAGTATTTTTAAACGGTTTTTATTAACTTCACCGCGTATCAACTGTCGTCGATGCTTCAAATCGTGTGATCGATTTTTCGACCACTTCTACTGCACCGAAATCAATAAGATTTGGAACTCTTATTAAGTCCCCATGACAATGCAATATTATAATATTAGTATCCTTGTATCCTCAAAACCTGATGCTGCAGACGTACTGCTTACCTTAACCGAGAGTGTTAGACACGTGAAAATGAAAGTATAGCATGTTTGGCATAATCAAATACTAACAGCCTGATCTTGACTTCCAACTCCTCACTCCTGATGCTGCAGCACTGCCTACAATAACCGCAAGGTTTATCTTTTATCGATATCTTGATTTTAAAGAAGTTCTTTAGATATTAAGTAGAAACATGCGAATTTGATATTAACGTCCAACTCCTCAAATCTGATACTCCAGTGTTACTGCCTGCCACAACCGCTAGGTTTAGCGATATGTAGATTTTGAAAAACTGCTTTAGATATTTGGTAGAAACATACGGATTTAATTATCATCATCATCATCATCATAGCAGCTAAACGACGTTCACTGGTGAATATAGGCTCCCCCTCCCCCAAAGATTGCCACAAGGACCGGCCCTGTGCCACCCGCATCCAGCGACCTTCACCAGGTCATGAATCCACCTTGTGGGGGGCCTACCCACGCTGCGCCATCCGCCACCGCCACTCGAGACCCTTACCACCCCAACGGCCATCAGTTCCACGCGCGACGAGCGCCCAATTCAGTTTAACGATTCGAAAAGATAGATCGGTTACTTTGGTTCTGCTGCGGATGGTCTCATTTCTAATCGGATATCGCAGAGAGACTCTTAGCATAGGCCTCTCCATTGCCCTTTGGGTGACGTTGAGCCTTCTTATGAGGCCCATTGTAAGCGACCACGGTTTAGTACCGTATATCATTACTGCGGCCCTCCGGCTGATAGACTCACAGCGTGAGTGGTTCGCGTAGAGCGGGCCGTCGGGCCAGCAGCCCTTCAGATGATAGAGTGGCAGCGTGAGTGAATCGCGTAGGGCGAGCCGTCGGGCCTGCGGCCCTTCAGCTGATAGACTCACAGCGTGAGTGGTTCGCGTAGGGCGGGTCGTCGGGCCAGCAGCCCTTCAGATGATAGAGTGACAGCGTGAGTGAATCGCGTAGGGCGAGCCGTCGGGTCTGCGGCCCTCCAGCTGATGAACTCACAGCGTGAGTGGTTCGCGTAGGGCGGGCCGTCGGGCCTGCGGCCCTCCAGCTGATAGAGTGACAGCGTGAGTGATTCGCGTAGGGCGAGCCGTCGGGCCAGCAGCCCTTCAGATGATAGAGTGACAGCGTGAGTGAATCGCGTAGGGCGAGCCATCGGGCCTGTGGCCCTCCGGCTGATAAACTCACAGCGTGAGTGGTTTGCGTAGGGCGGGCCGTCGGGCATGCGGCCCTCCAGCTGATAGAGTGACAGCGTGAGTGATTCGCGTAGGGCGAGCCGTCGGGCCTGCGGCCCTCCAGCTGATAGAGTGACAGCGTGAGTGAATCGCGTAGGGCGAGCCGTCGGGCCTGCGGCCCTCCAGTTGAAAGAGTGACAGCATGAGTGAATCGCGTAGGGCGAGCCGTCGGGCCTGCGGCCCTCCAGCTGATAGAGAAACAGCGTTGTTGACTCGCGTAGGGCGATAGAGTGACAGCGTGAGATTCGCGTAGGGCGAGCCGTCGGGCCTGCGGCCCTCCAGCTGATAGAGTGACAGCGTGAGTGGCTGGCGTAGGGCGAGCCGTCGGGCCTGCGGCCCTCCAGCTGATAGAATGACAGCGTGATTGAATCGCGTAGGGCGAGCCGTCGGGCCTGCGGCCCTCCAGCTGATAGAGTGACAGCGTGAGTGAATCGCGTAGGGCGAGCCGTCGGGCCTGCGGCCCTCCAGCTGATAAAGTGACAGCGTGAGTGGCTCGCATAGGGCGAGCCGTCGGGCCTGCGGCCCTCCAGCTGGTAGAGTGACAGCGTGAGTGAATCGCGTAGGGCAAGCCGTCGGGCCTACGGCCCTTCAGCTGATAGAGTGACAACGTGAGTGAATCGCGTAGGGCGAGCCGTCGGGCCTGCGGCCCTCCAGCTGATAAAGTGACAGCGTGAGTGGTTAGCGTAGGGCGTGCCGCCGGGCCTGCGGCCCTCCGGTTGATAGGCTGAAAGCGCAGGTGGTTTGCGTAGGACGTGCACTCGGACCTGCGGTCCTCCAGTTGATAGACAGAGAGTGTGAGTCTCTCGGATTCACATAGTGCGTGTCTTAGTGCCGTCGGGCCTATGGCCCTCCGGTTGATTGATTGCATGGATTGACCCTTATGGCCCTCGGTTCGCGTCGGACTTTCCGTCAGACCTGCGGTCCTCCGGTTGGTCGACTGAGAGAATGAGTTTATATTTTATAAGCTCGAAAATCCACTTGTATAATATGTACAATATAAGATTTTAAACTTGATTTTCTCAGAAAACCAAATTGACTGATATATGTATTCCTTATTGTCAGATCTCTGTTATCTAAGGTACTTATTGTATGAATAACACGTCCATTTGAGACACTTCGGGCATTCAAGCTTACATTAACCACGCCCAGCCTTTGGTTTTCATTTGTCGATCGAGATATTTAATAACATTTTTTTAGTGTCGGATTTCTAAAAATATCTATTCAGCAGGGATTTGCCTCCCGTTACACATAAAATAATGTCCAATTGTCCATTAAGTTTACATATGTGTCGTGATTCGTAATGAAAGCGCGAGAGTATAAACGCTACTTAGCATGCATAATTTGTATAACATATTACAAACAACATCTTTGATCTAGAATAAGTAGGTATAGTATCGGAAATTAACTAACAATTGCACTAAAAGCTTGAAAATAAAATAAGTAAAAAAAGTTTTAAGTTAAACGGTTTTCTTTGCACCAAAAACTAGAAAATAAAAATTTATTACAACTAACCGTAGATGCTACTTTCTGTAGATTACTCACGTGAAACTATTATCACTGTAGTGTTCCCAAGTCGGATGCTGAAAGCCACATTTAGCCTCTATGTCAGTGGATTAAGCGTTACCTAATCGGAAACTTTTACCAAACTGAAATAAAAACGTGGGGCGTTATTATAAAGAAACATACAAGTTCAAAATATGCAATTGTAGCTTTAATTTTGCAATTAATCATCCATCTGTTCCATTCCAACACCTCTACCGAGGTAAATAGGCTTTATCAAGGCCACAACAAAACTTATTACACTATTGTTGTCTTGATTTCTATGTGTGTTCTTAAATACATAACTATGTGACTTAGTCACAATTGCGTACGCCCCACGTTTTTATTTCAGTTTGGTAAAAGTTTCCGATTAGGTAATGCTTAATCCACTGACATAGAGGCTAAACGTGGCTTTCAGCATCCGACTTGGGAACACTACAGTGATAATAGTTTCACGTGAGTAATCTACAGAAAGTAGCATCTACGGTTAGTTGTAATAAATTTTTATTTTCTAGTTTTTGGTGCAAAGAAAACCGTTTAACTTAAAACTTTTTTTACTTATTTTATTTTCTGATAGCCGTCGTCTTAAGGTCCAAAATGTGGCTCTTTTATTTTCATGTCTTATAATTTGGAAATTATTACATAAGTATGTTTTGTTGGAACATAGAGTTCTTATATGTGACCGATATAAACTAGCTGGTTAGAATAATGAAACTAATGTCAATGTTTGTTTACCTAGTCGCTCTGTCACGTTAGTTTATTACTTCAGTCTGCTTCTGTGCACAATATAACTCGGAACAGTTTACTGGTATTTCATTTACGGAACCTCCAACATGGTAGCATCGCTGCGGTAATCACCAGATTCCAAAAAAAAGTGCGCGTGTGATTTCGATACAAATATTTTCAAAATTTATTCGCATGAAAACAAAAGATGGCATCTGCCAGTCAGAATGTTTCGATCGAAAAATTATCCGGAATTCAAAATTATAATTCATGGAAATTCGTCATGCGGATGGTGCTTATTCACGACGATCTTTGGGATTGTGTGGGAAAGCGTGAAAATAATGAAATCGACGAAAAGAAGCAGGAGAAGGCGCTCGCGAAAATCGCCTTAAACGTACAACCTTGTGTGTTTCCACTGATTCGAAACGCCAAGACGGCTCGCGAGGCATGGGACAACCTGCAGAAGGCGTACGAGGACAGAGGCTTGTGTAGACGACTCGGATTGCTTCGTACATTATTCGCTACAAAATTAAGCGAATGTGTGAGTATGGAGGCATACGTGAACAAGGTCATGGATTCATCGCAACAACTGAGTGACATCGGAGCGGCTTTGGAAGACGACTTCGTAGCCGTAATTTTGCTCAGCGGTTTGACAAGCGATTATGATCCGTTGATTATGGCTCTAGAAAATTCGAACACGTCACTGTCAAGCGAAACTGTCAAATCAAAATTGCTTCAAGAAAATGCACGTCGTGATGAGAAAACCGAAGATACGACTGCTTTAGTTGCTCGAAAGACACGAAAACCAAATAAGTGCTTCAAATGCAAGAAGACTGGGCATTTTATGAAGGATTGTCCTGAAAAGTCTGACGGCAAGAAGAGTGGCCGTAAAGGCTCGGCGCTTCTCACAGCGTTGACCGCAGGTATCAAGCGCGACGTTTGGTACGTAGACAGCGGCTCATCCTGTCATTTATGCAATGACCGCACATTTTTATCGGATTTTTCGAACGAGAAACCGAAGAAAGTGTACATTGCCAATGGCGAAGCTCTAATAACGGCTGGACGAGGTACGGCGCAGGTTGTGTTCAAGGACAATAGCGTAAGAATGATAAGTAATGTGTACTTAGTTCCTAAATTGTCTACTAATTTGTTATCTGTAAGTGCCATGGTCAATAAGGGTTACAAAGTTGTGTTTTGTTCTGGTGTGTGTACAATCACCGAAAATGGGGAGGTTTTAGCTACTGCAACCGAGAGAGATGGTGTTTATCAACTTGATGCCATTGAAACCGTGTCTGTTTTGTGTAGCGAACCATCCTCGCAGGCTATGTGTTCGTCTTTGTCTGTAGATACAGGTGACAGCGAGGCGGCGTCAGAGTGTCAACTGAAGGATGACAGTCGTCCTGTTGAACACGTCAAGCAAGCGCAGGCCCAAGCACCAGCGAAGCAGTTAACGCAACAAGTTTGGCATCGACGTCTGGCGCATCTGAACACCCGAAGCATGGAGTTATTGCGAAAAGGTATGGCTACTGGGATTTCTTATGATAACAATAACTTTCAGTCTTGTGTTTCCTGTGTTGTAGGTAAACAGACTAGGTTACCATTTCCAAAGAAATCTGTATCCAGGGCAAATGACATACTTGGGTTGATTCACAGCGATATTGCGGGACCACTTCCGTGTCCGTCCATGGGTGGGAAAAGATATTTCCTGACGTTCATCGATGACCTGTCACGAAAAACTTTCGTTTATTTCCTTAAGAGGAAGGATGAGGTTTTCGAGATGTTCAAAGAATTTAAAACTCTTGTAGAAAACCAAACCAATAAGAAAATAAAAGTTTTGCGAAGTGACAATGGTGGTGAATATGTCAATTCTAATTTTCAGAAATTCCTGAAGAAGCTTGGAATACGACATCAGACCACAGTACCAAGGTCTTCAGCGCAGAACGGTGTCGCGGAGCGCGCGAACAGAACCATCATGGACAAAGCCAGGTGCATGCTTCAGGAAGCAGGTCTGAAGAAGGAATTCTGGGCAGAAGCCGTTAACACCGCAGTCTACCTAAAGAATCGTTCTCCAACTAAGGCTGTGATGGGCAGTACACCAGAAGAGAAATGGACAGGTAAAAAGGAAAACCTTAGTCACCTACGTATTTTTGGTTGTCAAGCTTATGCTCTTCAGCACAAACGGGATACATTGGATCCTAAGAGTAAAAAACATATTTTTGTTGGATACTGTGACGAAACAAAAGGTTACAGATTGATTGATCCGACCAACCCGAAAAATGTCATAAAAGCAAGAAACGTAATTTTTCTAGAACATGCTTTTTGGAATGACATATCATCTGATGAATGTGACAGTTCACGTTACAATCTCGTTGATCTGGCTAGCAACGATAAAACTGTCAATGATGATGCTCAAGTGCAACCGATGTTACGCACAGAGCCCGCAGAAACATCTACAGAAGACTGTCAAGATAATACTGTCATTACGGTAGATGATTCTGAGAGCAGTACTGAGACCCCAGATGACTCAGCGGATGAAACGTACATTCCAGGAGATTCGACACTGGAAGACTGCGAGAACTCTACAGAGGAATCCAGCGAGTTTGAGTCTGCGAGCGTAGCGCGCACTGCGTGCAGTGACAGCGGGGACCCTCAGACAGTTCGTGAGGCACTGAATGGCCCGGAAGCTAAGGAGTGGAAAGCTGCGATGGCGGAAGAGTATAAATCCTTCATCGATAACAAATGTTGGACTCTGACTAATCGCGATTCGAAGCAACGGCCAGTTAAGTGCAAGTGGATCTTTAAGAGGAAACTTGGGCTGAATGGGGAAATTTTAAGGTACAAAGCGCGCCTTGTTGCAAAAGGTTACACGCAGAAATACGGTATAGATTACGAAGAAACGTTCTCTCCCGTAGTACGATATTCTACTATACGTACCTTGCTCGCTTTAGCTGCGGAACATAATATGAATATCGAACATCTGGATGTGAAAACGGCATTTTTGAATGGAGATTTAAAAGAAACCGTTTTTATGGAACAGCCAGAAGGCTATAAAATAAAAGGCCAAGAAGATAAAGTTTACAAGTTAAATAAGGCCATATACGGACTGAAGCAAGCTTCGAAGTCTTGGTATGATAAGATAAATGGCGTTTTAACAAATAAAATGAAATTCAAGCGATTATCTTCTGAACCTTGTGTTTATGTCAAGTCGAGTGGAAAATCTATGATTATAATTGCGCTCTACGTTGATGACATAATACTATTTTCTTCAGCTGATTGCCAAGATACGGCGAAAATCAAAGAGGAACTGAAGAAGGCCTTCGAAATAAAAGATTTAGGGCCAGCACATCACATTCTCGGAATGAGGCTTTGTAGACAGAATAACGAAATAACTCTAGACCAGTCGAGTTACATTAAGAATGTGCTAGAACGATTTCAAATGTCGGACTGCAAATCTGCGCGAACACCTATGGAAACAGGACTGAAGCTCGTGAAGTCAACTAAGAAGGACTGTACTTACGACTACAGAGGCCTGATAGGCTGTCTCATGTACATAGCAGTGTGTACGCGGCCGGATATTGCACATGCTGTCAGCTCACTCAGCCAGTTCAACGATGCTTACGACGAGACTCACTGGAAGGCGGCAAAGCGCGTTCTTCGCTATCTTAAAGGTACGCTTAATTATTCTTTAACTTTTCAGAAGTCAGGTTTGAATATTCTCGCGTATGCGGACGCTGATTATGCGTCGAATGAGGTCGACCGTCGATCTTATACCGGTTTCGTTTTTAAAATTGGCAATTCTACCGTCTCTTGGGAGAGTAGAAAGCAGAAAACAGTGGCTCTTTCCAGCTGCGAAGCGGAGTATATGTGTCTGTCAGATGCTTGTAAAGAGGCTCTTTTTCTGCGAAAGTTTCTGTTCGAAATTTACGGGGTACAGTACAAAATAACTTTGCACAATGACAATCAGTCAGCACTGAAGTTGTGCACTAATTCTATGTACCACGCCAGAACAAAACACATCGATGTCAGACATCATTTCATCAGGGAAATCGTTGAAGAAGGTACGGTTACCTTAAAGTATCTTTCCACTGACCAAATGATCGCTGACGTGTTGACGAAACCTTTGACTAAAGAAAAACACGATAAGTTCGTTTCTCATTTATTTATTGCACTAAATAAGTGAGGTCTTGGATTTTAAGTAATGTACTTGCAGAAGTATAGATTATTTTGGATCCGTGTCATATATGTTTTGAATGTTTTCTTTACTATTTATATGTGACGGATACTTTGATAATTTTATACTTTTGCTAATGTTTTTGCTGTAGATAGTTTTTATTCCTTAGGGCAGCAGATGTGTCATTGCTTTATATATATCCTTATTGTGTTTATTGTTGTGTGGCTATGTAAATATTTGTAGTTTATATTGGATCAAGGGCCAGTGTTGGAACATAGAGTTCTTATATGTGACCGATATAAACTAGCTGGTTAGAATAATGAAACTAATGTCAATGTTTGTTTACCTAGTCGCTCTGTCACGTTAGTTTATTACTTCAGTCTGCTTCTGTGCACAATATAACTCGGAACAGTTTACTGGTATTTCATTTACGGAACCTCCAACATGTTTAACCACATTAATTACTTAGACGGTTTATTATTTCTTAATTTTAATTTTTCCTATTTTTTTCAAATTCTAAATCAAAATACTGGTTATGGTCACTGCTGTTGTACCTGACGAAAGGTTGCGTAGAGGGCGAAATGCAATGAACTTATAAAAGTTCTTTAAACATATAATGTAATATTAAACTGGGTTACTAAGGCCCCGAGAAGCTTAAATTTGACTGAAAGTTATTACAGTGGGTTACAGCTATTAGTATTGCGAAAAATAAAATTAGGTAAGTATGTGTAAAAGAAAAGTAAGAGATGAATCGTTGTGTTCAAAACATGGTTCGATCCTGTAGTTTTGGAAAAATGGTTGTTGTAGGTTAGGTATTTATTATTTAGGCAGTATAATAATATATTCGTGTAGTTCCAAATGTCAGAAGACGCCCGATAATTCCGAAAGGTGGCAAGACGATGTAATAAGAGTGATATTTCTGTGATTTTCGGAATTACGCTATACTCTGTTTGGTTTGGTGTTTAAAAACAGGTAAACAATCTTGCAGTATCGAAGTATAGAAAAATGCATACATATAAAAATCCAAACTAGGTACTTAATAAATAAATAAATATCTTGGGACATCTAACACAAATCAACCTAGTCCCACGGTAAGCTCAATTAAGGCTTGTGATGTGGGTACCAGGCGACGATATACATAATAGATAGATACATATAGATACTTAAATACATAGACAGCCAAGACCAAGGAACAAATATTTGTGGTAAATAAATACACAAATAATGCCCTCACCGGGATTCGAACCCGCAACCTCCAGCTTCGTAGGCAGGGCCACTACCAGCTAGGCTAATGAATCAAAAACAATGTAAATCACTGTATTTCCTTGTTATATTATGTATATTTGCTAAAACTTATTTTCTACTCGTAGTTTTCAATAAAAAGATACTGCAAGATTGTTTACCTTTTTTTAAACACTAAACCAAACAGAGTACCTATACTTTCGGAATTATATTATGGTGTATTTTGTCGATCCGGTTGTGTGTTTTGCTGTAATCAAATATGCCGGATATAGGTCTGAAATAAGTCGAAAATGTCCAAATGATTAAGCTGCTCATGCTGGTAAGCACACTGTAGGCTTACGATAGTTCTTTGCCATACCTATTAATAATAGGTAAGTATGAAAGTGATATAAACGATTGTATTGTATTGTATACTGGCCATTTTTTTGCAATTCGACATCAAACGTGCCTATTTTGCGTTGTCCCAACGCTAACCGCCGAATCAATTCGAAATCCGCTAAACTCGAGGTTTATCTCTGTTACTCAAACGAAGGCATCATTGAAGTGACAGAGACACCTCGTTTACGAATTTCGAAGTTCGCGGTAGTCTAAAGGTGCGTTCAAACTAAAAGAGCATTCGCTGTTCTAACCTCCCACTCTACGAAATTCGATCGGTACACAAAACGTGATTGGTTGATTTCGTAGAACGGGCGCTAGAACAGCGAATGCTCTTTTGGTTTAAACGCACCTTGAGGCAACGTTACTCTGCTGGCGGTAGCGTTTGGAACTGGCAGTCAGCCAGCGGCGGCACCGCACGTGTGGGTGTAAGACAATCGCAGACTGCGGGGCGGCGGCGACCGCAACCGCACGGCATGAATCTACTCAACCGATAAATAGTTTAAATTTCAACTCGAAACCTTCACGTCCGAGATAAAGGGTCTTCATAGACCAGGCAGCAAGGTGATCCTAACAAAATCCTAAAAAGGAACTATCGTAAACCTACAGGCTCAGTTGAACCACTCGCAACATCATTAAATACGTATTTAAAGGTACACACTTATTTTTACACAGCATTAGGTACAGTATAAAACTAATACGTATAGATAAGTAAAATTGTAGTTTAAGTATAATACTCGCTGGGTGGAAGATATTCGGAAGACTTCGGATAACTTCTTGATGGGGTTAGCATTAGCACAGGACCAGGACTAGTGGCGTATAGCAAGAGAGGCTTATGCTCAGCAGTGGGCGATAAACGGCTGAAATTATGATTTCTATTGATGAATGTAATGAATGTCTGGTATTCGCGATTGGCAGGACATCGCATATTTTTAAATAGCGGTTTATTTATGAATTAATATGATAATATAAAAAATCATTACCTTGATGTATTGAAGAGGGATATTTCAGGACCGTACCTATTTGAGAAGCTATTAAGTAGTTCGTTCTGCGCTTCCATGTTTTATTTGTTCCTACCTAGGCTTGTTGGGTACAGGCAGTTTAAGCGCGGAATGAACTCTAGTCAATCTCGGGGGAATTCTTGACGCTAAGGGAATCGTGACGTGGGTGATGGGTGCTTCCCTCCCCTCCAACTTTTGCAATATGGGTCCACTTAAAATACGTAGCACATCGTGATAGTAAAGCTTCCATGAAAGATATAGGTAGTCTATTAACTTGCTTTAACCGCATCGCCCTAGGTACATTATTTTTCTTGAAATTGTCATGAGATTCTTCTGAAAGTTTTTTTATTAAGATTGGTTCACAAACTAAATATTTATACAAGATATAATTGATTCTGATATAGTGAATTACGCCACTATTTTGTCTGTAAAATAATATCATTTTGAATAAAAAAAAATAGTTATGTCCGTCCACAAAACCAATGTGTACATAGATCGATCGGCACGCTTTATTTTTTTCATGATACAAAACCTACAACGACGTCTCGTTACAAATACCCCCGAACAAGTAAAGTTTTAATATAAGTATCCTGTGCCAACACGTAACATAATCAAACCACTTTTAGATCTGTTAGGCAATGCACTCAGGTCATTGCACCAAGCCAAAGGGCCGAGCAGATGGTGATCAATTTAGCATGATCTTTCGTGCGTCTGACCGGTGTCTGTCCTACTGTGTCTGGCTCGGGAGCCCGGTGGTGACCCAGAAACGTTTGGCAGTTGTCGACTGCATAGTTCATCGGCCTATCGTGTGGGAAGAACTGTGGACCTTCCAAGAATCATGATCCACGGGTGGCCAGTACCCTGTCGCACGGTCGTATGAACTCACAAGCGAGAGAGAGAAGCAACATGGTGATCGTGGAAGGCTCTGAAGATCTGGTGGATTACTATGGAGCCGCGTTTGCCGTTTATCGTGCTAAGCTTCTCTTTTGCGGGATGTCATAACGTGACGCATATGACGATAACCGATAAACACGAGACCATAGTTAGCCACCTGGTTGAAGATAATTAGGCAGGTGAGGTTCCGTAGTCAGGAAGGCCGTATTAGATGGTCGGCGACGATGATTCCAAAAAGTCATAATGGTGGTTCGCAGCCTTGATATGGTGACTCGAAAAAAAAGTGCGTTCGCGTTTGCACTTTACCTACCGCGACACCACCAAGGCTCTTGCGCGAAGCAGTGTGTATTCGACGTCTATACGGGTTTAAGGAAGAAGGGATCACTATTTAGATGAAGTGAGCAAATTAATCAAATGCGTTGACAAAGTAAGCCTAACAGACGCCTGTTAATGGTATAACTTATTAAATAGTTAAAAGCACGTGTAAAACGGTATAAGTTATTTCAACCAATTTGATTGCCTTCATTTCACCGTCCAGTAATCAAACTTATCAAACTAATCCTTACCGGTGGCCCAGAATAGCTAGGGAGCTAGGGAGGCTAGGTTACACGTGCCGGGGTTGATTGGACTAAATCTAGATTCTAGACAACCTAGCTATTATGAAGAGACGAATCTAATGTTGGAATGGATAGGAAGTTCGGCTCTTTTTATTCAGGCGTCCATAAATATATTTAGTTCGTGTTGATGAGATGATGAGAAATTCATTAGGTCAGAAAATGCTGTTAGGGGTTTGTTTAGGATGTTTATGTTTAGGTATGTATAAATATGTATAATGCATGCATATGTATAAATACGTGCAGAAAGTTTAGTACTAGAATAAAGGCATACCTACTTATACGTAAAATAAAAGGAATAATTTTATTCAATAAAAAATACAATTACAGAACGAAATAGGTACAATAAATACAAACCTTAACATAAATACAAACTTAAAACTAACTATCACTAAAACATTCAGAAAAACACATTAAAACACATTAACACATTATTCAGTAAAATAAAACGACTTTTTCAAATCTCATACTAGTAAAATTCAACTTTGTGTAAGTAGCGGATATATAAATCGTTTTTTTATAGTTCCAATACATATTGTAAGAAAATAAACGTAACTTTAAAATTCCTCCTTAAAAAACTTTGCACCCTTATTTCACACTTTCAAGGGCGAGATTTTGAAACTGAAACTCCTACCTTTTGCTGTTTTCGTGTGTTAGTTATTTAAAAAGCTGTCTACAATATATTACTGTAGGTAACTTTTTATTTAAAAAACCACAAAATTAAAAATTACATTATAAATTAACTTACAATATTGAAGTAAAAAATTAGATCTTAAAAGTAAACTTAATTAACTTAAAAAAATATATAGGTACATAAAAAAAACATGCAAAAATACCCGTCAATGTCCGCTTCTTAGCGCTTCCGGTGCAAAGGTGCCCAACCTCTTCACCAGAAACGATTCGGAGCGGTGGTCTTCTCCCCTTTGCCTGAGTCGACGCCCTATTATTCTACAATATTATATATTCTAAGAAACCAAAATTCCCAATACAAACTTTGTACCCCCTTTAACACCCTCTTAACACCTTCTTAAGGGGAGAATGTACTAAAACGCTGAAATTGATTTCCGAGTTTTGTTATTATGAAACAATTTTTAATGAATTTTCATATTCATTTAGGTTTGATTTAAACTTGAACCCGATTCAAACTTTTAAACCCCATTTAGATATGATATTTAATAAATGCTGCAATTACCATTCTTATATTCTTGTGTAAGTTGTATCTTTTACTAAACTTTCAAGTACCTACATTAATATAGATGTTGAAGTAGTTTTTTAGTGTTGTATACGTAATACGTAAACATTCTACAAAGTTTTAGGCCACTATCTCAAATGAAACTTTTCTCCCATGCTACATTTTCACCCCTAAGTATTAAAGCGACTTTAGTAGTGGCTTATTCCAAAACTATTAATATTATGTTTATGTGTGTATGAAATATTTGAACAAGTTGTGGACATTTGCTATTAATTGAATAATCACACATTCAATTTTATTAGAGCAACAACGAGTAGATTCTAGAAAATCATACAATTTACCGAGTTATCTCCAATGACATTATTTACATATAATATCTTTATTGATATCGCTACTCGTAGCGTAACCCTGCGTAGATTGAGTCTTGTTGTGATAATTATTGTAAATATTGTTAATAGGTGATACAAATGTATCGTAGTAGCATTCATATCATATTATACTTGTTACTGCTTTCTAACTATGGTGCAATATATAACTTCAAAATATGGTGCAATGTTTAATTAATGTACTTAAATAAAAAACATTCCTCGGTCCCTGAAAGTTGTACCCGGCTACATAAACTTAAGAACGATTTTCGCTATTAGATACCGGTCCGGCCCAGGTTATCGAAAAATTAGTTTTCAGTTGACAGAATGATTACTGGCCTAGTAAACTAAACTAAAGGTAAACTGAGTCTAGTCTGAGTTGTCTCAACCCATAAAAGGGCAATGGTAATATATTTACCACCTTACTTTGAATTGAAACGTATTCTGACACTAAAACGGGTGAAAGCCAGTGAAATTTAGGTGTGACTGATGCCCTATTAAGGGTTAAAACGTCCAAATTTAGCACAATTTGTGGAGACTAATTTAGTTTATAAGCGTTGCGTTTTTTTCACGTAGGTTGCTTTTTACTTATCTAAAAAATAGGTTGGGCAGCGTTCGGGAAGCTACGACAGATATTTTCGTCCAATATTCCGCAGTGTCTGAAGACGAAAGTCTTTAATCAGTGTCTGTTGCCAGTGATGACATACGGTACAGAAACGTAGCCGCTTACAAAGGGCCTCATAAGAAGGCTCAAAGTCACCCAAAGGGCAATGGAGATGCCAAAAGGCTATCCCAACTAGCAAAATTTCATCATATAATCGTCGCGGAAATGTAACATATTCAGGCTTTTAGCTTATGAAATTGGTCATAAAAACGTAATAATTACGTTTATATAACGCGATTTGGGCCCATATTACTCAGCTTTTTAGCCATATAAAAGCCATTTAACTGAAACTGCCACCACTTATTAGTCATATAATAATCATCGCCGTGACCAATTTATAGCTAACTAGCTGTATAATAGCGACTTATATAGGTTTTATATGACTTTTAATCATATAAGACCCATATAACCGTTGAGTTAGTTATTTATTGATCATATAATTGCTACTCATATGCCAAATTTGTGGAATAAAAGTGTCCAGCGAAACTAAACAGAAGACGGATTGACAACTTGCTCGTGCATATAATTTTGTTAGTGCTAGCTGGTGTAAACAAAATTAAATCACTTAATGCCGTTGAGTATGTTTTGACAGAGCTATCTAAGTAATATATGACCATGTTATAATTGGCATTATAAATTCTACCTAATGGTGAAAATGCATTGCGAATACCACTTTACTGATACAGTATACTACATTTAGTAGTAAATAATGAACGCGCCACTTTAATTATTAGTTATTTCAATATAAATTAAATAAATATTTTTAATTATTACGAAGGAAACTACTATATGACATGTATACGATTAACATATCATATAACTGCTTCGTATTAGTTCTTATATAGCAAGTTTAGTGGTTTAAGCGCCATGACACCTACAGGTAGATACGGTAATCATATAAAAGTAACAGCTTAAACCAAAAAGTTCTATAATAGCAATTATTTTTCCATTTACTCGAGCATAGGTCATATAAGATGTAATTATTCGACAAATAGTCAAGTAAGCGTCATGTAAAAGCAGGTTACTCAGCATTAATCTTATATGACTCTTTAGTCATAAAAGATGTCGAGATGCTGAATAAAACACTCTTATAAAACAAGATATATAATTAGCTGTTATATGACTTCATTCACAATAGTCATATAATAGCAACTGCGTTACGTTTACTCGACTTTTTCTCACAAGTCATAAGTCAGCCATATAAGTTTTTGCTACTCGGCAAAAAAGTCATATAAGCGTTTTATAAATGTGTCTTTTTCAGCAACTTCTTATATGACTCTTAAGTCATATAAGAAAGTCGTATAAACGTGTATATGACATCTTATACGACTATTATGCTATTGCTGTATAAGTTGGCTTTATACGACAGGTACTGTGTAATTTGCGTTTATATGACTTTTATACGACATATTGCTGTATAAGCTGGCTTTATACGATAGGTACTGTGTAATTCGCGTTTATATGACTTTTATACGACTTATTAGCTGAGTAAGCTCGATGTTATATGACTGTTTTGCTAGTTGGGATGCTAGGAGTCTCTCTGCGTGATCGGATTAAAAATGAGACCATCCGCAGCAGAACCAAAGTAACCGAAATAGCTCTCCGAATCGCTAAACTGAAGTGGCAGTGGGCGGGGCACATTGCGCGTAGAACCGATGGCCGTCGGGGCGGGAAGGTTCTTGAGTGGCGGCCACGTACCGGAAGGCGTAGCGTGGGTAGGCCCCCCACAAGGTGGACCGATGACCTGGTGAAGGTCGCAGGAGTTCGCTGGATGCGGGTGGCGCAGGACCGGTCATAGTGGCAATCTTTGGGGGAGGCCTATGTTCAGCAGTGGACGTCTTTCGGCTGATATGATGATGAATTAATAGGTACCACATTCATTTATGACTCGCGATTTGAAAGTAAATAATTGAATATTTATGACAAAAACTTTATGTTACTATCTAGAACTTCTAGAAGTTACAATAAACTAGAACGGCATCGATACATTCCAAAATTTCCAACTCAACGTTTTGTAAACTCGAAGATCTATTTATTTTAAAACATGTACTTAACTATAGTAATATTCAACATATTGCGAAAGCACAAATCAAATTATTTTTTAATTAAATATTAAGACCGAGTGTCCGAGGGGTACCTACAGGCATCAGCCGCGAAAGCTGAGTGCGTGGGTTCGATCCCCACCTCGGACATAGGTGATCTTGGTCGTTTTTCTTTGGTATATGACATCTATATATATATTTATATATTTATATTTATATATTACTATAAATATATTATATTTATAGTAATATTCTTTTGAATTCACATTATAATCGTATTATAAAATTCGTTACTACGCGTAGAATAGTAAGGGTTTGTTGAAGCTATTAGTTAATGTATAAGTACATAGGTAGGTAGGTACTACATACAATACTACATCCATACAAGTAAGGGACACGTTAGGAGTGTCCAGTCCAAAGTTTCTATAGATAAATACTATAATCTTGACCTGATATTCCGCAATTGATTATGCATAATCAGGGTTACATTATAATATGTCTTAGTAGAAAGAATTGACGCGCGTCTGTGTTTACAACAACATCAATGTGTAGTCCAACATGCGTAAATAAACTAAGTAACGTACAAATTATCGCAACACGTGACGTAAGTATCTAATTAAGAAGATATATAACTAACTGGACTTCACATTATTCATCTAATAATGTAAGGTCTAAGTCGTCATCGGTCAAGTCAAATGATAAAACTATTCAGCGACAGTCGTACTTAGGAATTGATACTCGAAATCTATCTTTAGTTACAATCTGTAGGTACAATTCATATACATAAATTAAATCTAACTAACCTAACCTATCTAAGATTTGCCCTTGTGGCGGCGAATGATGGCATTTCCACGCTGATACGCTATGCGTGGAAGATGCCAACTCTACGGTCTTTAGTTACGTCAACCAAGTGGCTTATGACGGTCCCATTTTATCCATTTATCGTGCTAGGCGTCACTTTTGCACTTGCATATTTATAAGAACGTCACGGCAACGCCGACAAACGATAAGACGCGGTATCATTATCGTGCATGAATGTAGGATTAATATGGATTTGAAAACGTTATAATAATAGCAAGAACGAAAGGGATGGTCTTATGAAACTTTTTACTAGTGGAAGTGAAAAGGAACGATAATCGTCCGTCCTTATCACTGTGCCACTATTTTTTGTGTGTGTGTGCATTAGATGCTAAATGTAAGTGCCAGACAAATGCGTTGAATACGTCACTAAGTGCCTGTGTGGCACTTTCTTCTTAGTAGTAAGTGACTATGTCTATCCCTCTTAGTGGCACACTATGTGCGGCCCCTCGTTATCGTGTGTCGTCGTTGCCGCTGCGTTTTGACAAACATGCTAGTGCGAAAGTGACGCGTAGACGATAAACGGTAAACCGAATCATATCATATCACATAATAACTATAATCGGCACCGCGACACCGAGTAAGGCGCTCTACGTGTCGCGCCTGCATTACTCCGCCGTGCCCAACGATGTGGTGGGGTACGTCCGTCGGAAGCCGGTTACTCGCTGAGGGTACATCAGTTGCGGTCGCACCACTACGTGTACTTCAGCTCGTTTGTGGTGCGCGTGCCGCGCTCGCTGCAGGACACCATCGCGAGTGCTGACTTCTGGCCGAAGGGCGTCGTGTTTCGGCAGTTCCGAGGCAATCTGCCGAATCCTACGCCAGATCAGACGACGCAACGGGGCCACGTCGTTACGTCGCCTAAATCAAGCTAGTTTTAAGTTGATTTCATTTGATTTGTATATTTTTAGTTCTCAGTGACTTGATTTTTACTGTAATGCTGTGAAACTTATTGGAACAAAAATAAAATAAATAAATAAATAAAATAATGAGCCACCGTGCCTACCATGAACTGCGGTCGTGAGTTCAACGCGGACTTATCTACTTTCTATCACATTGTTGCGAGGGAGGGTGGGATAGAAAGTACCTACTCGTAAGTGCCCATCCACTATACATATAGTTATGTTTATCAGAATCTATCGGGATGTGTCTAATTATGTAAGTCAGATACGTGCTTATGTTTTGACATTATGGTCAACTCATAATATTACGACTTATATTATTTAATGGTCACGCAAATTAATTAATGCGACAGCTCCCGGTTTATGCCTAGTGCACCCTAGTGGTCAAATGCCTAGTTAGAATAGGCACCTACGAGGCATTTCCGCAGGTAGTCAGAAGTACTAGTGCTACTAGTAACTGTTTCATCACACCAGTGTGCTTAGCCAAGTTGTCGAGCGCTAACGCTTAGTAGCGTATCGTAGTTTTCCCTCTCTGTCACTCTTTCATATTAGTGCGACAAAGACAGTTAGCTGCCTTTCGCTTACGATTGACGATTAAGCGTTAGCGATTGGCAACTTTTCTAAGCAAGGGGTTCAGTAAGTGCCCCAATGCGCTGCGGCGATGCGCGCCATAGATGCGTCATTACGCCCTAGGGCAATCAAGGATTTTCACACAACATTACGTCGCACTAGCGCGGCGCGTGCCGCCGTCGCACGCGCCGCGCCGGTATTTCTGTTATAAAAATGATAAATCTAAGTCATGATGATTTGGTCAATTTTAGGGTAGTTTTGTGAAAATATATTGTTTTATTTACTTGTTTTGCCTCACAGGTGTAAAGAAAAACATTGCGTGTGCCACGGGCGGTACAAGAATTGTGAACTGATGAAGTACACACTCGTTCACAATTTCTTATTTACCGCCTTTAATACACAATGTACTATTGTCAATAAGTATGTACCGACAGGCACAAATCTAACAACGAGGCATATTTGCCGGTCATAAAATAACTTTGTAAAGGCCTCTTGAACTCCGCAGACTTTTTTAATAACGACAGCTCGGAGAGTACGGCTGTCTGCCCGCAAAGCTTCAACTTTAAGAGCCATTTTTATTACTAAAAATTTTAGATTTCTGCACATTTTTTGCCTGCCTACAAGAAACATTAAACACACCTGACACGCATTTTGACCGGGATTTGAATGCGGAACCCCCGACTGGGATTTTTTTCCCATCTGTTACCAGTCGGAACCACCAAATATTGTAGTGGTAACAAGTGGGAAATTTAGAAGTGAGCCTAATATATACGACGTTAAGACTATCGGAAAAACGGTCTCATATTAATAAGGTTTAATCTTAACTGTCAAAAGTTAATTCTTAAAAATTTCCAACTATACCTAGTAGTCGCGTGTTCCTATCTGGCCGGGCCACTAAGCCCGGTTTGGCTGTAGATGCAGTACTCATATGTACCAAACATGTACTTACTGTACCAGGTCGGAAAATGTATGTAGCTCTGTAGTTTTGAAGTTATTGGTCATTATAGGTGGCCTGGATGAAGAGTGTACTCCGTAGCCGGACCCCGCCCGAAACCGGCCAAATCCGACACTTGTTACTATGAAAGTTAGTAAAAAATAATGTAGATACCTATCACGTACCTTCTAAATAAACAATACTTTTATAAAAAAATGTTTCATAAGTTTTTTTTCATATATTAAAATACTCGTATTTGCATACAAGCGACTGTGAAAATTTAATTCTCGTAGCAAACACAGCCAAATCGGGCTTAGTAGCCCGGCCAGGCAGGAACACGCATAGTAGCTAGCACCAAGTACTCTGGTGGTGGTCAAGTGGTAACAGTTGGGGATAGCCTCCAACTTCTTAAACAGGGTTCGTAGGTTACGGGTGCTGCCAAATGTGTCACATATTACTAAAAATTTTACACTTACATTATAATATGAATTATTTATATACCATTTGCCGATTACTGATACCTTTGGCTGAATCTTCAACCGGCACCGGTCGTGAAATTGAATTGTTTACTAAACAAAGTAGGTACTTACTCGCAAACAATCTTATTTGCAGCAATCGCATCAATTTAGGCAATAAAGTCCAATGGTATGACGACGCATGTTACGTGTTTGTTGTCATGTTTCATCAGAAAAGAAATGAGACGCGGACCAAACCTACATATTCTTCAGTTGAAAGTTTAAAAAAGGTAAACAAAATATGGTTAACTTTCCATAGCATTTGACGTCTTTGACGATAAGGGGAGGTGTTCTCAAAGAACGGGCGATTTTTTAATTTCGAGTGCTTTATTTAAGAGTGGACACTTGGCTAGATTTAATAAAACAATTAAAACTATTTTCGATTAGGTATACTGGCAATCTTAAAATTACTACTGATGGCCGCAAAATAGTAAAAAAATCCGCCTTTTTCACAATTGGCAGCATGCTATACATAAGTCAGTTGATAAGATAATAATCTGTCGCCGCCGTAGGATCAGTCGTTCCTTCAGAATTTGTCAGTTCAGCTGTAAGGTAGGAAGGTAAGAAGATACATCACAATCTAACCATACTCCTTTAATTTATCTTATTAGTGCGGTTTGCACCATCCACATTTGACAAACTAAGCAACACCAGCAGGAAGTTCAAATTCCTATTCAATAAAGTTTAACAAACGATTTAACGTGGATGAACGAGTTTGGCGCTTAGGTGCAACCCATCCTTATTCAGAGTAGCATTAAAAAAGTATGGAAATTAATGTATAAATTCACGACTCGGCTGTACCAGTTTTCATTAGCTCGCTTTACTGACTTTGCCCCCAGCCAGACGTTTGCCAAGGTAGGCTTAGACTCGGCTGACTCACAACTCTCACAAGACGCTCAGACACGCATAAATCCTCAGTTTAACAGCAATATTGTTGTTTGCACCTCGTAATGTGTGCTTTTTTGTTGAGCCGTAAAACTGACGTGTTTGGGTGCTGAGAGGATTAGCGACCTGGCACCGTGTCAACTAGTCTGGCTGGGACTATAAACAATACCTACTGGGCTTTAATCTTTAATTAATTTTATGTAATCTTGAAGATTACACGATAAGTGGCGCTGAACCTTGTTGGTTTAATCTGCTTTTCCTCTTGGCAAGGAATAACGTCGCACAATTTAAATGGTGATTTTTCCATTGGGCATACCTACGGTCACCGTCATACACATTTAACACATTCAGCCTATCTCAGTTTGTATACTGCTGGATGTAGGCCTCTCCTAAATTACTATGCGTAGTACCTAGGGTGCTTCTTATTTTTGCAATTTTGTAGGATATTGGAACCAATAAAGGAGCTCCTTTATAAATGCTAAATGAGAGGGTGCCGCATAAAAAAATGAAATCGGGAGAGCAAAGATTTCCTTTATTGGGTCGAACATCCTACAAAATTGCAAAAATAAGAAGCACCCTAATGCGTAGGTAATATTGGTCGTATTAGGAGGTAAATGGCCATAATCACACTATTTTATACATGATAGCGGGTACGTTAGAATAAACTGATATGCTTATACCCACATTATTTTATTGTATAAATATTGCACAATAAAGTATTAACTATTATGTTATGATCAGTAAAAAGAAGATTGAGACAGATATCATAAGTATCCTTCAGATTTCTACTAAAATATATTTTTAATTTATGGTAGGTTTTATTTATCCTCTATATAGGTTTTGAAGATATCATTTATCTCAATAATTTCTACATCCTTTTGTCAGGATTAGTGCAGCAAATGATCGTTGCTAATAAGTGTAATAAAGGGAGTAAAGTAGGTAACGTGCATTAATTATGGCCTGAGTGTCTAAAGTATAATAATTATGATATGCATGGAAATGAGAATATGACGTCGTTGCGTGCGCAAGCTCACGTCCGCATCATATATTATCTTTGTAATTAAAATCGGATCTAAATCGATCACGTTTGATCTTAACTCACCTCTTCCGTTCTTTAGGTACTGCTATCAGCAGTTTACTGCGGCCGTATATAGGGTCTGCGTAATTCGCTTTCTGTGCTGTCTGACTAGATTTGTCACTACCCCAACTCTTCTTGTGGGTCTTGATAGTCGAGTAAGGGATTGAAGTGTCACTGGACATAAATTCATTGAAGATTGATGATGGGCGCTGCGTCATTAGATATTTATTACAGTGGACAGGTACACACTACTGTAATCGCGGATCCCTTGCCTTGGCGATTATGGGCATACGTACCTCCTAATGCGATGGGTATGGATGATAGGAGAGACCTTTGCCTGGCTGATGAAGTGCATGCTGATAATGCTCACCGTATTATTATAGTGGTGCTAGAGAAAGAGGCATACGGTATAAATTACGATCAATGATCATGATCAGCAAAGTACACTCTCGGTTCCCCCCTTCAGGATTCTGTCTGTTAGATGCACTCCACGCCAGGTTTCTCGTGCACTTACCTAAGTACTCAACTGAAAAGCACATAACAAATGTCATTGGATTGCGTTATGCTGCTTACCTATAGTGAATCGAGAAAATAGCCAACCGTGGGAGAATTCGATCGTTATTGTTTAAACCCTAAATACGACGGAATGAGGATAGTTTGCGTATTACAGTCAAGGGTATAAATATGTCTACAATTTGGACCTGCTAAAAGCAAAAAAGTGTTTACATATACAGGGTGGCCCATTCAAATCGGTCAGTATGGGAAAGACTGAAACTATAAGACATACGAAGATTTGTTCTTAGGAACCATGTCACCGATTTTGATAAAAAGAAAAACTGCATTCATACATTTGAAAAATAAATTGTACCCAGCCAGGGAATCGAACCCGGTTGTTTTGAAAAAAATAAACATACACTATTTCTATTCAGATATCGTTTGTGTAGGTCTTAAGCAGTAAATGTCTCTAAGAAACATGATGTCTAAAATGAATGGAATTCATTGTTTTCACGTATTTAAATTTATTTTACTAGGTGTTTATTGTGTAAATCTTAAGAAAAAAAACTTTTTTCTTTCATTTTTATCAACGCAGTTTTTCTTATTATCAAAATCAATGACATGGTTCCTAAGAATAAATCTTCGTATGTCTTATAGTTTCAGACTTTCCCATACTGACCGATTTGAATGGGCCACCCGGTATACGAGTATATCCTTGACTGTAGGTACTCGGGCGCAAAATATACATGCTATAGTTGGAAATTTCTAAGAATTAACTTTTGACAAGGCTAACCGTATTTCCGATAGTCTTAACGTCATATTTATAAGGCTCATTTCTAAAGTGTCAAAAGTTAATTCTTAGAAATTTCCAACTATAGTAGGTAAATAAATTGTAGGGTAGAAAGCGGGAAGAAGCAATACGAATCGTATATACCTACATAAATATTATTGCTACGTGTCTGATAGCCTTAAAGGTAAAATTTACGATTATTATTATTTATTTTACAGGTACCAGGTACCAGCACTACCAGCTTACCTATTTAGTGTTTATGTTTAATCGATCTTGATACTTGACGGAGTGGCGGTAACACGGGACGCGGGGCTATCTACTTGTTTATTTACATACTCGTACTTACAATCGCCCCACCCCCAAAAGGGAGATAGGTAATGACAATTGTTTACGTTTACTAAATTGTGATTCCTCGTATGTTTAACTCCTTTAGGTATGACTGTTATCAATAAACATAATATATAGGCGTATTATGGTATTGTTATGTAAATTTAGTTTTTCTTAAATAAGTAGGTATGTATTTAAGTTGGAAGATATTGCACGCCAGTCACGCCACGCAGTTAGGTAGGTACTAGGTATCTATGTGGAAACTTGTAATTGGCTCTTTTCGTAATTTATGTTGTTATTTCAACTGTAGGTTTTCCTGTGCAATAAAATATTTGTATGAGTGTACAGACTGTACAGAGTAAACGGTCAATGATATCTACTACAGTAGTAAAACCTAATGATGCAATAAATAGGAGTAGGTAGGTACTTCAGGATGATCAAGGCAAATATGTAAGTACCTAGTCAATACGTGAATCAATTTTCATAAAAGAAAAGACATTTAAGATATTACACATTATTACTATAACATTTAGTGTTAAATTAATAGAAAAACATCGTTTATACAAACATTAGTAAACCCGCTCCGGCTTCGCACGGCACGGGTGAAATACAACTGGATTGTAGATATTTTATCTTTTTCTTTAAGGATTGTAGGTACTTTATAGGAGCATCATATTGCAGTTATGTAGATTTATATAAAAGGGTCAACTCAGTAATTTTCCTACATTTAGTCCTCCAGTTA
>JALPQI010013222.1:0-34213 GCA_025490895.1 Thaumatotibia leucotreta
CTCTTTTCGCTGATGATCTATCCGTTGTTATACCTTGTTGTGATTTTCAAACATATAATAATGATATCAATGTCACTGTCAAAAACATTGTAAAATGGTTATATCAGAACAATTTAAATGTCAATCTACAAAAAACTACATATATGCAGTTCGTTAATAGAAATGCCCGTAAAAAACAACTGACTGTTACTTCTGGCAATCAAATTCTAACGGAGTCCCAACAGACTGAATTTTTAGGTATAAGCTTGGATGACTCTTTATCATGGAATGAGCATATAAAAAAAGTATGCCGCAAAGTAAACTCATTTGCATATGCTCTATGGAGGTTGGCAAAAATTAGCAGCCAAGAGACTGCAATACAAGCATATCATGGATATGTTTGTTCTATACTAAAATATGGCATTTTAATTTGGGGTAATTCGAGTTTGATCAATGAAGCTTTGTTAGCACAAAAACAATGCATCCGAGCCATTTGCAATGTGGATATAATGACTTCATGTAGACCTCTTTTTAAAAATATGAAACTTCTTACAGTTCCGTGCATGTACATTTACGAAATTTGTTTATTTGTCAGACTTCATTCTGAGCTATTTACAACATATAAAGACTTCTGTAATTTCAATACTAGGTACCCTAACCGTCTTGTAATACCCAATAAAAGGACAAAATTGTACGGCAACAGCACTTACTGCATGGCGGTTAGTATTTATAATAGACTGCAGGATGACATTAAGGTTCTACCATTTACTATTTTTAAGCGTAAACTAAGGAATTGGCTGACACAAGAATGTTTTTACTCTATTGGTGAATTTTTTGATTATTTTAATTTTGGACATTAATTTACCTTTGTGACTAGACTAAGTAACAACCTATGACATTTCAAGTGACATGTACATAAATATATAACTAATTATTCTAATTGAGCAACATGTGAATTTAAATAATGATACTCTCCATTTGTGTATATAGCTTGTAAGTATTTGTTTTTTGCATGCCAGTTGCTGGTGAAATATGAAAGTGCTTCCTTGTATTCAATCAAACCCATCTATTGTACCATATTTCATGCAAAATAAAGATATTTGATTTGATTTGATTTGATTTGAGTGGCTTAAGGTTGTAGTACCTTCGAAACATTATGTCGCTAGTGATTAGTTTCACAATACCATTGACTAAATTCTTCAGAGTCTTTCGCAGTTAATTTCTTCTACGGTAAGCACATCTGTTACGACATTGTGGGGCTAACTTAGAACTTTAGATTCCAATGAATTGGTGATTTTACGTATTCTTAAATATTCATATACCTCAAATAGACGAACCTGCACCTTGTTAGGGCAACATAAAACCTAGCACGTTTAAATCTCTTTACCAACCTTTGACATTCACACTATTCCATCACCTCATTTTCCCTGTATTTGCCGTAAAGCAAATCGCTCGTAGGAAATGTGTTCACAGACGAGTGCACCCGCGGGCAAACGCTAGCTAGCGATACAACGAGGTCACGTAAGTCATATCTGAGTCAGTCAACTGTGCGGCAACTCTGTGACTATCATAAGACTTATCTATAAATATAAGATTATAATATACAGTACACGTACAGGTGTATAAGAAAATTATATTATAAAACCGAGTTCAGTAGAAAATTTGAAAGTACTGTTAACATAACAAATTACACAATATTTACCAAGAAAAGTGTTGTTTACAAATGTAGTGAGTGATTAATTAATCTATTATCTGTAAGTCTCAGTCTTAACCTATGAATATAATATACTAAATTGACTTATACACCGTTGTGTCTTTCAAACAGTACTTTCAAAACTTCGGATCACGGTTTGATAATAGCATACATATGGATACATATGGTTGGAGTCAAAAACATGGTTTAATTTAAACCCAAATCTATGAATAATCTTCAGCTTTGGAAACGCACAAATACCTATAGGTAATGTAGAATTGGCAATCGTAAATTAGGTACTGCAGACGTCGGAAAACCAAACATAGCGGGCTGCGTAGGTGTATTCAAGAATAGAAACACAAAGCCAATGCTGAGTTTGGTTTGCAGTCGAAGTAGTAGTGCTTTTCAAACTTTCAATTAAATAAAAAAAAACTCACATTTATCACAGTAAACACATACAGTACCGGACAATAATAATACAATTAATATCACATTCGTGACTTTTTGTATGATCGTGTATAGAGTAAGGGGTACAAGGTCGCATGTAGATAAGTAGCATATTATTTTGGTACTTTTGCACAGATTAATGATGAATATTGCAATTCAGTATTCTGAATTACAATGGGAGACACTGTGTTTTGCTAAAAAACTATAGTAAAGAATAGTATATTTCGATACAAGTGCAAACAATTTTTTTTTCGACGAGGGTGAAAGTTGGAGCTCGAGTGTAACGAGGGCGACAATCACCCGAGGTAAAAAGAAGTTTTTAGTACAGATGGTGCCTTTTTTACGCTCTAGTGCGAGAAGTGTGTCATTTTACGTCAGATCCAAAACTACGGAGGTCCATCTGTACTAAAAAACGTCGTACGAGACATGTGCAAAAACGAAATTCGTAACTCTTGTCGATTTAAAACACTCTATCGGTCGTGTTTTAAAATATCGCCAAGTTTACTTTTCCGTACAGGTTAGGAAAATTTATTTTTACTACAAAATCCATGCCTTACACAAAAAAATATTTTTGAAAAAACTGCTACAAACTGCCAAGTTTTGTCATCGATAGCACGAAGGTCTATTCCTAGACTATAGTCGTAAAGTGAAAAGTGTGATATATTATTGGCCGGTACTGTACCTAAGTCAAAGAACGAAAGCCCTAGAACTGCAAAGTAGTTATGCCATAACATAGTTTGTATCACATTTTTGTTTGTAGTGTATTGTCGTTTATCGAAAAGCGTGGGTGTCGAGATTTTGATAGAGATGAGATTGAGAGTCGAGATATTGGATGGTGTTGAGATGATTTTTGTTAGTGGCTGCCCAAGTTCCTAGAATCCGTACAGAATGGTAAAGGGGTGAGGCTATTTTTAGATTAGATAATATATCTGTAGCGGCGCCGGGATCAGCATGACCTGCCTACGCTACGGGATGAAATAAAAAGTGCTAGGTTTTATGTTGCCCTAACAGGGTGCAGGTTTCGTCTATTTGAGGTATATGATATTTAAGAATACGCAAACGCAAAATCACCAATTCACTGGAATCTAAAGTTCTAGGTTAGCGCTTCAATCAATTGCTAAAATATTTGAATTTTAGATATATAACTTTGATATACCTAACAAATTAGATTTCATTTTGGCGAAATTGATACAGAAAATTAGTTAAATCCCTGATGATATGAACAACTGTCATTATTTTACTCACGTACGACTAGTTGGAAAATATTTGTAGTCCCTTAGATAATATTTTGTCGGTTTTTAGCTATTCATTATTCTATTTTCAATACCTAACCATTTTTGTTTTATTTTATGATAAATGTTTCCCAGGCATTACTTTAGGAACAATTTTTAATATGGGTCTCGCAAGACTGTCGGTAAGAAATAATTCGGAAACGCAGCTCCGGTATTCAAGCACAGGGATTATAGGGATGATGACTAGGAAGTCAAATCAGCATCTTTTTTCGAACTGTCAAAACGATCACCACTATGGATTTTTATATAAAATACTCAAAAGTGACGTCACGTTTGAGCACTGCCAAATGACCTACTCTTTTAAGTTCTTTTCAATTTATTAAATAGAAGTTCTGTACCAAAATTACAGGAATCTACGTTTTAGTAATAATTTAATCGTGTATTATGTCGTGCATAATGTAAAATAATTTATTTTCACTAAAGTCATCATCCCTATTTTATAGGCATTGATTACAATCTTCTAGTAAAGAAAATTTTTAGTAAAGTTGTTAGTAAAATAATCAGGTACAATATTTGAAATCTTCGAAAAGAGAATATGTGTACATGTAGGGCAAAGATCTTTAAAAAAGCAATTCGGATGTGCAAATGCCGCAAAATATGACATCTAATAGGTATTAATAATATACATATTACAATTCTGTTTTATATGGAAATAAAGTTCAACTTAAGTGCAATTTAGAAGAATCTTACATCGTCACCCTTTACAAACTCAAGCCAGAATCACCCTCTCAACCCTCTCGATACCTTGAGGCTCTATTCGTCATAATTACCATTTATTCCGCTTTTGTAAGGCGCGTTAATAAGTAATTAATTATGATTTAGGGCCCCAGTGAATTCGCGAGTGAAACTAGTGATTAATTATTTTCACTGTAGTTAATTAGCTTGGAAATGAAAGTCAGTTCATTAAATACGAATGAAAGCAAAAAAAACATACTAATGGTATTTTGGCGTGAAACCGAATCATTGGTGTAGTCGCAAAACATCAGTATTTTTTGCAATTCAATTCAGTTTAATGAGCAAATTGAAACAGTGGATTGTACAGCAAGGGCACAAAGTGACCCATTTTAACCGAGGCAATTTTTTGGTCTGTACGAAGCGATGACCAAAATAGTAGACGAGGGTAAAAATGGACATTTTCATCACACCTGCTCGTAAATGCTGATTTTACAAGCAGGCATGCATGAACGTAATGAGCTATATTATGCCCATGGCCGTAATGACTTTTTTTTTAATTTTCATACAACATTACGTCGCACTGGCGCGCCGCCCGCTGCCACGCCGGCGGGCGGCGGCGAGCGGCGCGCGCTGCGCCGGGACTTCTGTTATAAAAATGATAAAAAGACATCCCCGTTTTTGAGAAATGATTTAGACCTTTTTAGAGTAGTTTGTGAAAATATATTGTTTTATTTACTTATTTTGCCTCACAGGTGTGATGAAAAACATTGTGTGTGCCACGGGCGGTACAAGAATTATGAACTCGTGTGAAGTAAAGCCCGCGCCTTCGGCTTGGGCTTTACTTTCACACTCGTTCACAATTTCTTATTTACCGCCCTTAATACACAATGTACTATTGTGCCCATGTTGTACACTCTGCTTTTCACTTCGTTTGCGAAGAAAGTAAAACACAACTTCACTAAATTTAATGACAGAAAATACATCATTCTTATATTGTACGTAATATAAATAAAATTATTATTATTATTATTGGCCGTGTGGTGACGGCAGAAAGAATACATTTGTCACCACCCCAACTCCTCCTGCGGGTGTCGTAAGAGTCGACTAAGGGATTGAAGTGTCACTGAGCATACTTGATTAAAGATTGATGATGGGCAGCAGCGTCATCATAGTGGACACATTACTGCGATCGCCAATCCGCTTACCCAGCGTGGCGATTATGGGCATTTACCTCCTAATGCATCTATACGCATAGTTAATAGGAGAGGCCTACGTCCAGCAGTGGACTATCATAGGCTGATGATGATGAAATAAAATTATATAACAAGTTTTGTCAGCTATACTATTTTATTGCTCAATAAAATTGTGCAATGTTTTAACTGTTTGGCTGTTGGGACCCATTGCCTTAGCCTTAGAAATGGCATATGGCAGTTATGTCAACTGCTTTTGAAAATAATTATCAACAAGCGTTTAACTTGACTGTGTTGCTCTACATTGCTCGTCGAATTATTTACATTCTGTATACATACCGCTATCAGTAACTTGATTTTCTTGGTCTCCTGCCAATCGTGTACAAATAAGCCTTGATTTTTATAGAGAGCGTAAAATAAGTCGGAAGTAGATACCAATGCTTGAATAAGCGCCATGTTTGGACATGGCACTTAAATACTCAAGCGTAAAGTTCCACTGCTCATGGTAAACCGTAACCACACAGATGTGAAATGCTTTAAAGTTGAATTCCGAGTGATCACGGCAGTCTCAGGTGTAGCCATGTAGTCCTCATGAATGGAAATGATAATGAACCGGCTTCTTTCAGTCGGTGTCGCGTTGCCCCTGTATGGGGATGTCTTTGGTGAATAGAGGGTTAAACAGGGTTCAATTAGAATGCATTTGTTTGATGTCGTCATTCAGCGTGGTCTAACGAGAAGATTCTTTATTTCAGTATTACGAGGAATGAATGAAGGAAATAGAGATCTGAAGGTGCATGCCGACTAAAAGAGCATTCGCTGTTCTATCCCCCACTTTACGAAATCAACGAATCACGTTTCGTGTAACGATCGAATTTCGTAGAGTAGGGGGATAAAACAGCGAATGCTCTTTTGGTCTGCATGCACCTTTCGAGAAGATTCTTTAATTCAGCATTACAAGGAATGAATGAAGGAAATAGAGATCTTAGGTAAAAGAGAACATTAAGTGGTGTAAAAAAATCATTCTGAGTTGACAGTACCTATCCTGTACTTAGCTGTGTTTGTAAATTTCTTATTGCCTTCACTAATTTGCCTAGTTTCACTCTTCAATTAATAATTATAAAGAAAATCGAGGATATCGGGAGGGAGACAGATTGGGAACACGTAATCCTAACTAGTCTTTAATAAGTAGTAAATATTGTTCAATATTATAACGAATACAATTATTAGTTTAATTATCTTATATCTATCACATTTTTAAAGTCACTCTGTAATTTACTTCGAACCGCGGCTAAATAAATAAATATCTTTGGGACATCTAACACAAATCGACCTAGTCCCACGGTAAGCTCTATTAAGGCTTGTACATAACAAGGGGTACCAGGAGATTATATATATAATAAAAAGATACATATAGATACTTAAATACAGAGAGCCATGACCAAGGAACAAATATTTGTGATAAATAAATACACAAATAACGCCCTCACCGGGATTCGAACCCAGAACCTCCAGTTTTGAAGCCAGAGTCACTACCAACTAGCCTACAGAGGCTGACACGAAGCGCAACAAATTACAACGTGGGCTACCTCAAAAGATAATTTATAATGGCAAATCCGCTTCAAATTCAAACTCGGGCAAAAAGATCCTCAAGGACCCGTCACGAAACAACGGGACGGACATTTCCATACAAAAGCTGTGAATTTCGCGGGGACATAAATCTTGGAGCTGACAGCCCTCCAGGTGTGCTCTGTGCTGAATACAAATGATAATGAACACGCGGATACTGGGGCGTTGGGGTTTAAAACGCTGCGTTTTTGTAAACGCTGCGATTTTATAAACACTCTTAATAGATTCGCAATAAAAATCATTATATCCGCCGACGGATAACCCACTACTGTCCATAGCTTTTCCCAAAGATGGCCACTGTGACCGGTCTTGCGCCACTCGCAAGCAGCAATAAGAATGAAACTTTTAACATTGATATTGAAATAATATGTTTGGAATATACGGATCTATCACACATTCGAATGGATACTGTCCAATCTGAGTGTATCGTAAAAAATGTATCAGTTATTAAATCATAAGGCTTCGTGGACTGGATTAGCTCATTAGGATAAATCGGGATTTTTCTTTTCCTTGACGCTGCAGTAGTAGCCTTCGAAGTTTATAGAATTTGTTAGCATTATCGTGTCTCATGTATTTATTGAACGGTACAATGTAATAATATAAAGAGTAAAAGGTAGTTTTATGATTGAACTACATCAACTAATTTGTACCTTAGACTTATTAAAATGTATAGTACCTATTATTAACAATTTTTACAACTACAACCGGATCTTGTAAATATAATTAGGACTTGTATAATAATATTTATTATAAAATTTATTATACAAGTCCTAATTATATTATTTAATAATAAAACACAATATAATACATAGTTACATCAAAAATTGCTTTTGACTAGCCCTTTTTCATTCAAAGCTTTTTTCAACACAATTGAACGTCGCTTCTTAATGCGCAATGCGTTGCACACTTTTCCTGTTTATATTAATGTTTTCGGGAAACGAAAATATATCCTAATGAAGCACCACGCGACGCATGCAGATGAGAACGTGAACTTGAACGTATGATGAATTGTTGCACCTTCATTTCAAAAAGGGACTAAGTGCCATTGTTATAACATATAACTTTAGACCTTTTTGTGTATCGTAGCGTAATCGTCGTCATGAGATGTCTTTGTGTCGTTTGAATTTACAATGTGATATGATATTGTAATGGTACCAGTATTACGATATACATTCTCGTATGTTTGTATCTCGTTTGTAGTATGAATGTGAATGTATTTCAAATTTGCCTTTATTTACAGTGTCGTTTACGGTTTGTGATGGAATAATACTATTTGAATAGAAAATATTGTATTTTTTTTAATTTTAAAATTATTAAGCATAAATAAAATGATAGTAAAACTGCGAAATATTTCAACACCTTTTTTGTGAATCTCATTTGCATTCGAATGTTATTATTTACTAAACAATTAGTAGATAATTTTAAAGATTTCGATAGAATTTTGTAGATTTAGATAGAATTCTAGTATCCATAATTCATAGCTTTAGTTTGGCCAACCATATTTAATTTTTTCAGTAGAAAAAAGCAGCAATATTTTTTCAGTAGAAAAAAGCAGCATTTTGAATTGGACAGTCAAACGCTTCGCGCTTACAATTTTTAACCTATGTCAACCTGTTTTTGTTCTTTTATCAATTATTTGTGGTGAGAAATAAATAAAATATAGTTATTAATTTGTCATTATTATTGCGGTCTTTTTCTACCCACAAGTTGGCAAGACCAACCTATACTTACCTACCCACAGAATTATTGTAATTCCATGCTAGTACAGACCATAGTTATGCAGAAAGCGACCAACTACTATTTTTTGTCAAACTGAATTAAGCTTTATCGCATTGAGTTTGGTTGCTTTCTGTATTGTCAATAATCACCAAATTAAAAAAAAACCGATTTCAACCGATTTCTCCAAGATCCCCGATTTGTTTCCATGATTGGTTTCCTACATCAAATCCTACTTTCTGAATGTAAATGCTTGTAAATGAATTAAAATTACCAAAATGCGCCATACATGTAGGTATCTTACACACCTATAACATTTGAAGAGATTCCTCGATTTCTCCAAGACCCCATAATCCGACCCCAACTTGGTGCCAATTGGTGGTGGCTAGTCTACTGATGCATCATGAACGGTAAATACTACCCTTAGGGTGCGGCTCCACTGAGGCGGAGAGGAGCAGAGATATGCAAAATTGACCAATTACATTCTTCAAATTCAAATTTCGAAACACTGTCATGCGATCTCATTGGCCAATTTTGCACATCTCCACTACTCTCCGCCTCAGTGGAGCCGCACCCTTAAACATGTCTTGCTTACTTAGATAATTAATGTCTTTTATTCCTTTCTACTAAACACAAATATACAATTGACAAACTGAGAAACAAATAATTTGCTGATGGCTTGATGAAGGGTTTGATGAACATTTATGAATAAAGTGTGGTCAAGATAATGCTTACCTTATCTTAGAATAAAATCGTGGGAAAATATTGGCATCACTTTTTTCGAGGCTTTGATTCCACAACTATAATTCATGATTGTAGTGCTAACATGATACAAAGACTTATGAACACCAGCGCGACAGCCAAAACCAAACATATAAACAACTCCTTTAGACAGGTGTACCAACATAAAAACTGCAGCTCTTCAAAACGAATCGCAGCCAAAATGACTCTTAAGTTGCCAATAATAGAGTTGGGGTAGTTGTCTTTGGGGTGTATAATAGAATCCTTGATGGAAGGTAAGCCTTTTTGATTTGTGGCCATGAACAAGACGCCATATTTTATGGTTTCCTGAAGAACACAAAAGAATAATGTTGCACATAAAGTATCTAGGCTCACATTTTGTTCTGTTTTTAGCCCATTGAAATGCATGTTGTTGGTGGGTACGCGATATGAATCAAAGTTGCCATTCGCAGGCTTTTCATTATTAAATTTTGATACTGTCATGTGTCTAAAGGAAATGAGGTTACAATTCATAATTGTAAGGAAATTCTGTAATTTGAGGTATTTATTTACGAGTATTTACAACAAGCAGAAACTACGATAATGGGCAGAAGTTGTATAACGAAGGAAATTGATCTCAGTTGCGTACAAGCACCAACACTATTAACTGTATGATGTACCTGCGGACCTTATTACAAATGGCATATTATGGTCTACAGATTTATAGCTAACAGTGTGGGCGATGGTATCATGGAAAATAAATATGTCTAGCAGTGACTTGGTACTTACTTAAAACGGTGTTGAAGATTAATATTACTATTTAGGGCCTGTAGCATTAAAACCAATATGACTCGGTAAACAATTACCCCCTTATTCACAAACGTTTATGCAGCCGTAGTAGGAAACGATATTTTTATCGATAATGTCCCCCTACCAAAAGTGTCGAAATTCAAATACCTGGGCTCTGTAATCGCCAAAGATGCAACTGTCAACGAAGACGTCACACACCGCATAAATACAGCTCGGCTGCCCTATGCAGAAATCAAGTATCTGTGTTTTGTCAAATTTTACAGGAGAGCGAAAAAACGTTTTTTTTAGACTTTTCTTGATTACATGTTTACTAGTTAAATTATAGCATTTATGATAGTCGTTTTCTATTATGCAATATATCATTAATAGTGTACTATGTTTATTTTTTCAAAATTATGAGAACAATCATTTTAAAACGCAAAAACAGGTTTCTGCTTAGAATGCGATAAGATAATTTTAAAGCTTTTCTACAAAGAAACAAGTATCTGCTTATATTTCAGTGCTTTGGTAGGCTTCTTGTTGATGGGTTTATAACACAAGCATGTTTTATACTACGTTTTAGATGCCTATAATTTTGTGTATGTCATGCTTGTGTAAAATATATCATTTCAGTATTAATCAGTAGGTATTGGAGTATTCTTGTGAGTACTGTTCTGTTTCAATGCAAGTAGTTTTAAAAATAATGGGTGTATAAGTTTTTTCTCTGTAACAATGTATTTCTGATATAAAAATACTTGAAAATTTAAATCAACTACCTACTTAAATAGTACCTAACCAAAAAAGAACTTCAAACCCTACAGTCTATGGAAAATATCTGGACGCACGCGTGGAAGACGTAAAATAAAAGTAACATGTTATAGTTTTGTTTACTAAATCAACGAATTAACATACAAAGTATATAGAGTATGTTGAATAGTTGATTAAAATGTATGGAATTTAAATATAAAATACCTTGACGCACACGTGGAAGACATAAAAATAAAAATGGTAAGTTACAGTTTTGTTCAATTAATCTACAAATCAACATACAATGTATGTATATTATTACTTACACCTGGTACATAACATACAGATAAAAGTACCTATATACATCAACCTTATTAAAACAAACATCGGTAGTAACTAGTTCACATTCCTCTATTCAATTAGAGTGATTGTGAATTTTCTTGTATTTGCATCCAAAAAAGTTGCTAAATCTTTGGCACTAGTTAACTTTTCCAAAATCTCTTTTTTTGTTGTTCTGACACCCCTCTACCTCTTGGGACATTGATTTTTCAATTTGGTAATTCGTACACTATTTTTTTTTTCTGTAAGAAGTCCACTAAGTACTTTATATTCATTAAAATTATTTTTATAAAATACAGTCCTATGTCCGTTTCTGAAGCAACCTTCCACCACGTTTTCAATAACAAATTCTTTAAGCTCTAATATTTAATATTTTTCATCACATTTTGCCAGTGGTAGGTTTTGAGAGTGGTAGTTGCTAGGTACCACAATTCTCGAATTTTAACCAAGTTGTTATTTTCTAAACTTATAGAAACTATCTGTTTTGCCCTATGGCGAGCATTTGAATAAAATTATTCTAGTGTTCTTTGCGTCTTTTCATTAGGTATAAATAATTTATACAGCCAGGAAAACACTTAAGTTATCAGATAATAAGCACTTAAATAAAACTTCTCGTATACGACCTATGACTGACAAACGTATGAAAAAACAGGCAGATTCATTAGTTGAATGAAAAAGGTAGGTACCACAGGAAAATTTCTACCTGAAATTCAAATACTTAAATATAAATATAAGGTTTTGGTATCGCAATAAAATGAAAATTTCTAAGCTAAAGTCAAGTAACTTAGCGATTTATGTCAATATTTCTACGCTGAAGTCAAGTAACCTAGCAATCTATATGAATTTCAAGTATCTTTCGCAAGATACTTGATTTCAAGATAGAATTAGGGTATATACTTTACTTTAGTGTAGAATACCCCGTTGAAAAAAGATACTTGGATTTTTCAAAGTTCTGTAACTAGAAAACTATTCATACTTTAAAAAAAATTATAATACTGAAAAATGTATTTTAAAACCGTGAATCGAATGATGTAAAAAAATGTTTATTGATAAAAATCGAGATACTTGATTTCTGCGTAGGGCAGCCGAGCTTGGCTGAAATGGAGGTCGCTTACTGGTATACTGTGTGACCCCAAAATGCCAATCAAGACGAAGGGTAAAGTCTACAAGTCCGTAGTCAGACCAGCCATGCTGTATGGCACTGAGTGCTGGACCACCAATAAGGTACACGAAAACCGACTGCATGTAAATGAAATGAAAATGCTGAGGTGGGCCGGTGGGGTCACGCGGCTGGATAAGGTCCGGAATAATTACATACGGGGCACGTTTAAGACCGCTTCTGTTACCGACAAGCTAAAGGAGGGCAGATTGCGATGGTATGGTCATATAATGCGACGAGAAGATACTCACACCGTCCGCAAGGTACTCGATATCCCCAATCCACCCAGAGGAAGAGGAAGACCTCCCGCCACGTGGTGGTCCAATGTCCAGAGAGACCTCAAGCAACTGTCACCAACCACGACAACCCGGGACAGAGCGTCCTGGCGCCGAGCCATAAGGAGGCCCGACCCCAACTAACGAGCTGGGACCAGGGACAGAGAAAGAAAGAGAGAGAGATTCATAAACGTTTATTAACTTAACAAACCGCTAATAATTGTTTGTCCCTTTCGGTCTTAACAATGTGTCCATAAGAGCAAAAGAGACAATCAATTATTAGCGGCTTGTTAGGTTAACAAACGCTGATGAATAAGGAGGTTAGACTCTATAATGTAACTTATTATTAGTGAATACTTTACCAGTTACAGTAACTACATATTTACCTAAATCAGCAGTCGCAGCAGCCCTGAGTCTGAGTATTTACAAACTTAGATATAAGTGCAATGTATTTATTTCAATATAATTTCATAATAGCTTTCACACTTAAGGATATAATAGAATTCATCATCATCAGCCACTGTAGTCCACTGTTGGACGTAGGCCTCTCCTATTAACTATGCGTATAGACGCATTAGTAGGTAAATGCCCATAATCGCTACGCTGGGCAAGCGGATTGACGATCGCAGTAATGTGTCCACTGTGATGACGCTGCTGCCCATCATCAATCTTCTATCAAAGAGGTCACGGTCAGTGACACATCAATCCCTTAGTCGACTTTTACGACACCCGCAGGAAGAGTTGGGGTGGTGACAAATGTATTCTTACTGTCGTCACCACACGGCAATAGAATTCAGACATTTATATGTATAAAATAAAAATACGTACTACATAACAAACGTACATACGATTACGGTGCGGTACCAGCATAAACTGGTAGTTTGAAACTAAACTGAAGGACACAAATTCAAAACTCGAACACGCGATAAGCGGAGAACTCACGAGCGAGCGAACGGTGACCGGTTTCTCGGAAGTCACTTCCGTTCCACGATCGGCATTATTCATGCTCCCGCCATGAATGAATGAATGAAAACTTCCGTTCACTCGGCTACACCGAAGTTTGAAGCGTTGCACACGGCGAATATATTATTTTCATAATGCGTCGTATGGACGTGAACGAGTTTTGTTTTTATGTTTGCAAATTATATTCTGACCACCAGCTTGACAGTACAAAAGGGAGGCTAATTCAAATACTTTAATTAAATTAGTGCCTTGTTCTACGAAAAAACTGGTTCGCCAGAATAGGTATAGGTAACATTGTTAGAAATACATACTGGAAATAACAATATTTCTTCAGCAATAACATTCATTTATTTAATTTTAGTGAAAGATATCAACCCACCGGAACCCTTCCTAGACATTTTCAAAAAAGGTCCATTTTACGGGTAAATAAAAATTTAAATAAATTACCTAGCCGCATTAAAACATAGAATACATGACCGAATTTATAACAGAGCTAAAAACAATATTATTACATAAAGCATACTACTATGTGCAAGCGAATAATGAAGGTGATAATTTGTAAAATGAACATTTTGCAAATCCTATTCCAAATCATATTATACCTACTTAAGTAATTTAGGTATGGGTATAAGTTACATATTTTTATAACTATACTATAGGTATTGTATAACTGTACCACCTACATTTAATTTTAAGCTAGTTTTAAGTTATAATTGTTAAAATACTATCTTGCTACACCCCAACGGAGGCCATGTAATACGTATGATTTTGTGACATCTGAAATACCGTGGTATGCAATAAACATAATTATTATAAACTAATAACATTAAAAAAAAATAATAAGGGTAGACATGTATAACATATTTGATTTGATACCTTAAAACTTTCAGCCTGTTGATCTCAACATAACAAGACTAACGGATATGGTAATAATAATTAAAATTGACTTATGCCTCGCTGTAAACACCACTTCTATGTCTTAGATGTGATGTACTTAATAACTAAACTTCGTTTTAAATGGCGTAAGTGCGACATGTCTCCTTCACTACCAATTGTCTGAAAGAGATAACACCTCATCAATCTCATCATATCATAGCATTTTATTAAAATTTACGAGTTTTTATATTTCCAATTTGATAGTGAATCTTTTACGACTAGCAATTTAGAACCTGCGGTAAATCTGACAGGTAATATTTAAGAACAGTTTTGGATTAGTAACATAATTTTTTACGGCTTTTTGGTTACAAAGTGAAGTGGACAATGGGGTGATGTCCCCATCTAATACTCTTAGTAATATAATATAACTAGCACGATTGATATGAAGGCTTCAATTAACTAGTATAAGATTTTCGTCGATTACGAATATAGGTACCTACTTGATGAATGTAGGAAAAGGCGATGAGTAACAGTCAACTTAAGCTTTTTGACATGCTTGTGCAATCGACATTACTGATCAATAGTATGAAATAAGTGCTAGTAATATTGTGTACAGGAGTGACATTGAACGTGTTATAAAATTGTTGAGACCAAGACTACTAACAACATAGCAAGTCAACCCAATAAGTAATTAAGGAGAGGTTCAACTTTTATTTTTCTATTAAATAGACGATTTTCAGCGATACAGCTTGGCATAGGGATGACAATACGCATAAATATAACGTTCTATCTCTAGCACATCAGTGTGCTTATTGTAAACTGCTCCCGCTCATAGTCACGTATTGTTGCGACTGAGAGGAATAGTGAGTAACACCCTTATTTATAACCGTCTCCTAACTTAGCAAGCCGCTAAGTATTGTTTCCTTTTCGATCTTACGAATATGTATACAAGACCGACGAGGACAATCAATAGCAAGCGGATTGTTAAGTTACTTAGGAGACGTTTATAAATAAGGTGTTTAGTCTGCGTTAAGCTTACTCACCTAGCACAATTGTCACGCGACTGTATCTTGCAGTCACCTGTGAAATACAGTCGCGCTATCTCACGATGGCTTCGCTATCACAGTCTAATTCATATGCCCGGTTCACATTATCGCAGTAACATTCCAGTCCAGCAATCCAATCCAGTACGGGAATGCTACTGGAATAATGTGAACAGACACTGGAATGCGTCCATTCCAGTGACCATTCCAGTCCAGCTACTGGAAAGACCGTCAACTTTTCATTCCAGCTCACCCAATCCAGCGGCACCGGAATAATGTAGACAGCCATTCCAGTTCCAAACCAGTACTAGATCATTGTCAGCGATGTGTTTCCAATCCAGCTACTCTTAAAATACTGGAGTAATGTAAACGATATGCGCCAGTCCAGCACTGGACTGGATTAAGCCGCTGGTTTACTGAACTGGCATAATGTGAACCGGGCAATAGAGTTGAACAGTGGCATGTAGTCTATCTCTTGCGCGAGACACTGTCATGCCACTCTTGTGTTGCTAAAGGGTTGATTGCATAAAAAAAACATAATTAAGGCCTTAATAAAATCAAAAATCACGATCGTATCAGTTGTGTTCCGAAAGTTAGTCATACGAACTACGTGGTACCTATACTCTGCCCAACAACCTTCGGCAGTTGTAAAAGGGAACAAATTTAAAAGATTTACCCCATTATTCATAAACGTCTGCTAACTTAACAAGCCGCTAATAATTGTTTGTCCCTTTCGGTCTTAACAATGTGTCATTATGGGCAATAGGGACAAACAACTATTAGCGGCTTGTTAAGTTAGCAGACGTTTATGAATAAGGGGGATAGGCTCGTATTGTTGATCGCAAATAGAAAATTTAAATTATGTCGCCTTTTTTCAGTGCCAAAAGTCGTTACACAAAATTTAACTACGTAACACAAACATTATGACGTTATATTTTGATCTTCATTAAAGACCCTTAGTTTATGTTTTTTTCTAGAATCGTCCTTAAGGGTGTGGCTCCACTGACGCGGAGCGGAGCGGAGCTGTGCAAAATTGACCAATTACATTCTTCAAATTCAAAATTTGAAACACTGATGCGGTGTCATTGGCCGAGCTCCCACAGCTCCGCTCCTTTCAGTGGAACCGCACCTTAAACGTGTACCTACAACTAGTACAGTTTCGCATCCTATAATGTCAACCAACTTAACGGTTTTTGAAGAGTTGTCGTTGAAATAACGTTGGTTCGCCCGTATTCGCGCAACCCTAGGGAATTTGAACGCAGAAAGGAATGCAAAGTACAAGATATGACGTTTCCTCCCGATTAAAGCGCTCCGGTAATAATGTGATAAGGAAGGGGAAGCTTAGGGGACGAGCCATAAATTATACATAACCACGCAGTTGATGCAGTCAAATGGTTTTGTTTATCCTTTTGTTCAGGTAATGATTTATACTCTGTAGGTAATGAGTTAGGATAGATATTTAACTAAATGTAAACAATCTTGCAGTATCTTTTTATTGAAAACCAATAAGCTTTAGCAAATGTATAAAATATAACAAGGAAATACAGTAATTAACATTGTTTTGATTCATACATGTACCTAGTTAGGATATTTAAATGCATTTTTCAATCTAAATAAACTGCAAGATTGTTTACATTTAGTTAAATACCTAACCAAATAGTGTATAGGCCGTTCTACCGCTTTCGAAACCAGTTTCCTTTTTATCACATCAAATAGGTAAAAAGTATGTATCATTTGAACAATTATTATTCATACCGTACAGTATTTGATGATATAAAGGAAATGAAAGACATTCTGTATACTCGGTTTGTTTACATTGTTTGCAAATTAAGTATATTGACGACCTACACTCATCGCGGTTTATTTTGAAGTTACTAAAGCAGATTTGTCATTCCGTATTCGGTAGGAGTTTCTAAAACAAACTTTGACTTCTTTTTACCTAGAGACTTTGTTTCCAAACTAGACGAATAATTCCGTTTCCTCTACTAGTTTCGAAAATTAGGTTTCGAAGGCGACCGAAAGGGATTTAGGCATTTGTGAAATGCATATAAAATTAATCAAATTTCGTACGATGCTAACGATTTTTATAATTTTTTAGGAAAAAAACGGAACCTATAAGTGTGTCTCCCGTGTCCCTCGTGTGGCTGTCTCGTGTTACAGCAGATTTGCTCCGAAACAACTAGACAGGTTGAGTTGAAATTAGAGCACACATTATTTTACGTTTTTGGCAACCCAACGATGGATGTGGAACCTAAATAAATAAATGTTAAATAATGAGGGCTATTATTTTAGTAATAAAAACATTATCCTTAATCAAAATTGCAATGAGGTCGCTTTTGTATCATTAACAAAATTGTAATTATAATAATTAAAATACCGCTTTACAAGAGTTTCATTATTAAACACGCGACATGTTTCGGAGCGCTTGCAAGTCACGAAGAGTGACCGCGTGCTCAGTGCTTGAAAATGGAGACCTAGGCTCTCCGAAACTTGTCGCGCGTAGTGACTAAATACACTTGAGTTTAACCGTTTAAACATTTACAGTTATTATGTATCACGAAAGTATAAATTCAACCGTGTTTCAGATTGTAAAATGTAGTATAGGTAGCATTGTACCGAGAAGAATTAAGTTTCACAAGTTGCGAAACTTGCATAGAGAATGTTCTCAGCAATTTAAATTTTACAAGCAATCTAATCATGTCAAAACCATTATATATACCTACAATATATACATGCCTTTTAAGGTATATTTTATGTCTTGTTTACTCAATTGTCAAATACAATATTAATCATAACACTTCTTTATAAGCATACGTCGCACTATAGCGGGCAGTTTCGTGGCAATGTAAGGTTTACAAAAAAAATCTTAACTTACGAGTATTAAAATGTATTTAGTATTTGTAACAGTTAATTTGAATTCGTTGAAAAGAAGCAAAACGTGTATTCGCTATAGCCAGCGTAGAAGAGGAAGTGAAGTTTATTCATACACAATTAAATATTTCTGCGAGATAAAAAATAACATACAATTTTTTTCAAAATTCGAATTTGCCAATGCAGTCTTCCTTTAATGTAATAAATAAGACTATGAACAAATTGTCAAAAGTACGCCTGCACCCTAAAGGAAAACAAGTATATCTGAAATTACAAAGTGTCTTAAAATCGAATCCCGGGAATCGACACTAAAAATGATAAATAGTCTAATTTATAACGAAGAGGTTGAGACTACAAATAATGTTAACCAAAACACACTTCATTGACCGTTGACCGCCGGCAATTTAGAAAAAATATTAATAATATATTCGCATAACATATCTACTTAAGTAAATTAAATATTTCACGTACTAGTCAATTGTATTATTATTTCAAATAGAATGAATTATTAAAAATAATAAGTTACTAACATACTACCTTAGTTTCTAAGATATTTAGAATTGTACATTATAAATACTAGGTACCAAATACTAAGTACAAATACTTCTGCTTATTTGAAAATGAATTGATGTATTTATTTGTGAACCTTATCTATCATTTTGACAAGCCACCAAAATGCCCGCTGGAGTGCGACGTATGTATAAGTTCTCATGGAAACATTCTCAATGAGGACTTACTCTTAAATTCTCATGAAAATCCCCGAAAATTTCTAAGTATATTCCCGCAATTTTGAGAATGTTCTGTAACTTGTACATTGCTAAGTACATATAGGTGAGCTGACGTGTCATCTGTGTAGAAAATAAGGTGTGAAACTCATCACCAATTCATCATCATCAGCCTATCGCAGTCCACTGCTGGACATAGGCCTCCCCAATATCACGCCACCGTTCTCGATCTTCGGCTGCTCGCATCCAGCTCCTGCCAGCCATCCTGCGCAAATCGTCGCTCCACCTTGCCTGAGGGCGTCCTACACTACGCTTGTCGAGACGCGGTCTCCACTCAAGAACTCGTTTACCCCAACGGTTGTCGGTTCTACGGCTAATATGGCCAGCCCACTGCCACTTCAGCTTACTAATACGGTGGGCTATGTCGATCACTTTGGTTCTCAACACCAATTAACTGAGTTGAGATCAAAACGGCATTAACAAACAACAAAATTCATACTTTCCAATAGAACGTAAAATCTGACATCAATCATTGCCAATTAAGCTATTTCCTTTAACATTTCCTTGTCATATTGGCTTCAACCGGCCACATTATTTATTCACGCTAAATAAGCAAGACTCCGATTTCAGAGGTCCACGTATTATTTATTAATTAAAGGACCGCTATCAATGTTTATGACAGAAGGGTTCTATTCAAACAGCAGTTACAAGATTTTGCCTCTCGGTCCCTTAATTTCCAATGAGTCTAAGATACCCAAGGTGGAGTCTTTGTCCATTGTTGTTTTGTGGATTGCCGGGGTCTAATTGAGGACCTCGAAATAGAAATGTCAGCAAAACGCTACGGGTTCGATTTGAAGTAGGTACCTTAAGTAATTGGATAGGTAGTGTAATTAATTCTATTTTCAGCGTATTTTATTTTGAGTAGCTATTCATATTGATTTGCGATATTAAGTGATTGAACTTAGGTATTTGGCTAAGCCATCCATCCCACCGATACCGATACAAACATTTTCAAATAAGATTTCATTTTACGGTACATTCAGACCAAACGAGCATTCGCTCATTCTATCCCCTCTACGAAATCAACGAATTTCGACGAATCACGTTTTGTGTAACGAACGAATTTCGTAGAGTGGGGGATAGAATGAGCGAATGCTCGTTTGGTCTAAATCCACCTTTATTTTTGATATTGGTATTTTCAAAACCAACCCTCCCAAATTGTAAGGGTGGCTTCAGAAAAACTGTGTTTGAACGTAATAGAAGAATATTAAAGTGGCTTATAATTTACTATTCATCACACCTGTTCGGTAAGTGCGCCAATACGCTGCGGTGATGCGCGCCGTAGGTGCGTCATTACGTCCTAGTAGGCCGTTAAGGATTTTCATACAACATTACGTCGCACTAGCGCGGTCCGGCGCACGCCGCGCGCCGCGCCGAGATTTCTTTTATGAAAATGATGAAATTAAGTCATCCCTGATTTAGACCATTTTAGAGTAGTTTTGTGAAGATATAATGTTTTATTTACTTTTTTGCATCACAGGTGTGATGAAAACATTGTGTGTACCACGGGCGGTACAAGAATTATGAACTTGTGTGAAGTAAAACCCGCGCCTTCGGCTTGGGCTTTACTTTCACACTTGTTCGCAAATTCTTACTTACCGCCCTAAATACACAATGTACTATATGGTCTTTCTTTACAAACTTCTTTCAAAACTACAATAATGTTGATGCTCGTTTGTCTTTATCCTTTAAATTATTTTGAAATCAGTGTTTGTTAAGATGAGTGTAACATCGGTAATTTATTGCTGTAAGTTATGAACAAAGTTATACGCAAGAAAGTGTTTCACATTATTTTGCTCACTTTTACTAATTACCTAGTTGCGTCTCAAAATCTGCGGCAGTAACTTGCAAGTGAAAACCAAGCTTATGAATGATATCAAACGAATTGTGAGGTATTTCATACTATGCATACCTAAGGAAAATGTAAGTATTTTTTTCTCTATACATACCTATTACTTATAATGTTCCAACCAATCAACGAATTCGGTTTAATATTTCAATTATTGTAATGCATTACATTATTCCAATTCTCTATAAATAGGTACTTTATAAATTATCGCGAGCTGAATTAAATATATTAATTAGACCAAAAGCCTGTTTTACAATAATTGCTTGTTTGAATGAATGTGATAATAATTGCCATTCTATATTAATGTAGATAATCGGATAAACAATAATGTGCAGGATTTTCATCTCTGTCCCAATATTTCATGCACTAAGTACGAAATAAAGTTTCGTGAATAATATAACACGTGTAATTTGACTTTAAATATACAGAGTGTGTATTTGACACGGGCAAATATTTTAGTGGCGATTACTATCGGACCTAGGAAACCTGTTTACGTACATGACTTTAGGAAATTAAGGTATTTTTTTCATGCAAAATAATTGAGCATGCAATGTAGGTATTGCACCCACTGGTAGCCACATTGATTAAAGTAGACGTAACGTAAGTATCGAAACGTCATTCGAGTCTCATTTCAGTTGGCCGGCATGCATTGCACTTTAGAACAATCATTAGGTAACACCTAATTAACAACAAAATTTAATGGAATTATTATCTTATATTGAGTGGCGGCCACGTACCGGAAGGCGTAGCGTGGGTAGGCCCCCCACAAGGTGGACCAATGACCTGGTGAAGGTCGCAGGAGTCCGCTAGATGCAGGTGGCGCAGGACCGGTCATTGTGGCAATCTTTGGGGGAGGTCTATGTTCAGCAGTGGACGTCTTTCGGCTGATATGATCATGATGATGATGATTATCTTATATGACTCGTAGGATCAGAAATGATAGCTGGATTAATTATTTGCCCGTATCAAATACCCACGCTGTATGGTTGCGATCCCTTATATTATTACTTAAAACTTATTATTAAGTTAGGTTTAAGTAATAAGTTCCGAAGTTGACGTATATTTTAAAGACGTGACTGTACCTAGGCCATGAATTGGCAAGTAACGTTTACTCGATACGTAAAGCTATCACACTCTCGAAGCTGTATTGGAGCGAGCGTGATGGACTACTTTGCGTATTGAGTAAACGCTAATGTAAGCGTTACTTGCTAACTCATGGTGCGGTTACATTGTGAGCGTGAAGTCTGCTTTATGCATCGAATACCTTACTTGTCAACCCATGTACGTACTACCGTATGGTTATGACAGCGTTGCTCTTAAATTTGGGCTGTAATATTCATATAAAGTCGCCATCAAATATATCAGAGCGGCCACCGGTGGTCAGAAAATTCTGAGCAGACCTATATTTAATTGTCATGCCATTACAGTGCATGGTCAGACATTTTTGAGCACCGTGACCGCTTGGATTAATCTTGGGAGTTCATTCGCTTACTTTTGGTAAGTGGTTGCCCTTAGTAAATTAATACTTATGGGAGTTCTGGGTGACGTGTCTGAGTTACTACCGTATTGTTTAAAACTTAATGTTTAGTGTAACGTCATGGTAATGCTTGTGTACTTATTAACGAAAACGCCAAGTAAGTTATGAGTTTAGTGCATGATCTTTTTTATATAAAAGAGTAATCTTTTTCCATATTTCCCATGCAATTTGAAACAAACTTCTTACAAATGAGTGTCACTTCTAATGGTTGGTGACAGAAAGGGTTGTTTAGTCGCAACTTTTCTTTTCCTTAATAGCACTCCGCATAATTCTCACTTCTGTGCGATTCTAATATAAACGACCTTTTGTAGAACGAATGACAGTGACACAACTGGAAGAAATTAAAGATTCTATCTACGTAACGAACTCCAGTTGGCAGAGCATTAAACAAGACACAACTTGGAGATTTGAGACGTGCACGCTATTATGACGTCTAGGTGTATACTATACAGCTTATAGTCGTGTGGGGGATAAGGAAAGGCTTGGGAGTAAAACTTTTGACTACTTACGATTGAGCGAAGTCGTAAAGAGTCGACTCAAGTGAGCGGTCAGGGAATGAGCGGCGGTCTATTTGGACGATCCTATCTTTCGATATTATCTTTGAGAGTTATTTAAAGAGGTCGATTTATAGTAGTCTTAATATTAATTATTGTGATAATACGGCCTAATCACTATTTAGTTACGATAATAAGCTTTACCAATGTATTATAAGTACGTTAGTTGTTTGTTACTCTATTTTTACTCCATTTTGTATTTTTAATTGCATCATCCAATAACAAGGATTGTAAAAAAGGTTACAGGTATGTACATTAATTATTACACTAACTAAAGAATTTATAATTATAAGACAATTAATTGATGAAAATGATTTACTACTACTTACTTAAGACTTGTAACTAGATAAGTTTTGCAATAAGTACCTATAGGTATCGGCACGAGAGTTGAGGCCACGCACACATCAACATGTCATACAAACACACGGGGAATTTGAGATTATTGTTCTTTTTTTTCGTACTGACAGCAGCAAACCCAATTGCAAATGTAAGATTGACCAAAAAGTTTGTTCAAGGGATTTACTTCAATATTTTGACGCAAGTCATTCATTCATTCAATTCATTTTTGCAATTAGTACTTCATTTGGATGTGTGTGTAATCTTTCACGTCAACTCTCGTGCCGATATCTGTACCTACCAACACTTTAAAACAAACAAGCGGCCCACCACATTTATTTTTTAACTGTCTTTCATAGGCAATGTTTGTCGTTAAAACACTTATTTTTATTTACCAAAAAAACTTTGAAACATTGAACGTGTGCGTTCATATTTCTCTATATATTGCAAAACTTTTCTAGTGACCTTTGTACAAGTCGGCAATTTAATTATTTTTAACACAACGTTAATATTTATCCTCTAAATTTCACAATACCTTTACATAGATTCGTATTTTATTACTTCCTGTCGAAGAAAAGAACCACGCTGCGCCCAGCGAGTTTGGGAGCGTAATTATCCAATTTTCCTCGTGTCTGTGAAATAGGTAGGTGTAGGTGTATCACTGACCTTATTCTATGGACAGATTACTTTGTCATTTGACTTGAGATTCTTTTTGTACGACTTTAAATGGTGGGTGGGACCTTTAGATCCGATGTAGAGGGTAATTTCTAGGTGCCCTGTGCTTATGATGGCTTGGTATCTAATATAACTTTTATACGATCGAGTCCAACCACCAACTGTCGTGATCAACCATTTTACATTCTGTCCACACAATTGGGTAGTTGATACTACTTATTAGTTTGTATGCGCTCGCGATCAAGGCCGTTGGCATCGACCAAATATTGGTTGGGTCAACCGTGCTCTGCACGGTCTGTTTTTTATATCAACCCGGTCAAGGACAAAATGGTTGACGGTTGAACCCGATCGTGTAGAAGGCCTATATTTGTCATGAGTACTTGCCGTCACTTTCGGGCAAATATGAAAGTGTGGAAGTGACGCGTAGCATGATGAACGATGAATATGGGACCATCATAAGCCATTTGGGCAATTCCACGCAAAAGTGTAATGTGAGTGACCAATTTCTCGCGTGTTTTTTTAATAACTGAGCAAATTTTACTGTAATTACATCTAGATATCAAAATAATTCTTACCTATGAATATTATAATATATAATGTAACACTTACACATTGATGATAAGTAAATAAACAGACGATGAAATGGTCACTTTCATTACAGTTACATGGATTTACCCATTTGATAGCAGTGCCTGTAAATAAAACTCAAATCATGTTATTTAAGATTTTATTATTGAAATGAGAATAATTTACATTGTAAAAAATACACAGACTCCAATAGTTATTACACTAAGGTTAACATTTTAGCTTTAATTTTTGGCTCTATTTTACAATCTCCACTATAGTTTTAATCTCATTTATGAATAATCTAGAATTCTTTGACATTATAAGGTATTTTTGAGTTATTTTTCACTAGAATTGGATATCAACTCACATATTAGTGCCATCAACTGTTTAATTCGAATTTTCAACTTCAATATTTTGTGGTAATGGTTGTACAATTAACCTATGATTTTACTGATTTTCTTTTGTGTTGTTATTATTTTATGCAGGTACGACGTAACAGAAAGACAGTATGACAGAATTGTCGTAAGTGATTACAAACAACTTAGCTCAATGATCTCGATAAGGGAGTTCGAAAACATTCAACGGGGAAACACTGAAAGTCGCAGTACTGAGTACGAATCTTCTAAACACGTACTAACACTTTTAAAGTAATAAATATACAGTATGTATCACCTCGTAGAGCAAAGAAAGAAACCCATTAATATTTAGATCATACTGAACAACTTTTACTATGGGGCCAAACTCGAATTCGCGAGAAAAAAAATTACTCTCCCATACAACGTGTTCATGATCACGCAATCAAAATGTATGAAACTGTCAAAATTTTTCTCGTGCATTCGGGTTTGGCCCCATAGTAAAAGTTGTTTAGTATGATCTAAACATTAATGGGTTTCTTTCTTTGCTCTACGAGGTGATACATACTGTATAGAACCCCGCAACATCAGATTTACGCCAAGTCCGTAAATGGAATCGGCCACAACTCTCTCCTCCTTAAAGCTCGGAGTAATCCAATGATCCAGTATGCGCCGCAGCGTATGGACGGCCATTAATATACCGGATTTATGCTCGTAATCCGAAGCTGAAATCTACTTGTGCATCTTAGTGCATTGTATTGATTTCTCTTCAGTTTTTGGTTTTCTTACATCCAGTTATAATGTATCTATAAAAGGTGGCACCTTGGTCCCGGAACAGCAGTCGATAGGGTAAATGGGACGGTTACCCTGAGCAAGTTTTACTATTGAGAACCACGACATCACGTTTTTTTCGAAATTTCTTGTTTGTTTCTATAGTAAAAATTGGTCAGCGTGACCGTTCCTAGTATCCTGTTCACTCGTACTCGAGCGTTTTCTCAAAACGTTGCTGAAAACACTTTGTTATTGAATTCGGACAAGTTTAGGCTTATTCGACTCAGAATCACGAGCTCTTTCGATTCTGTTAGGAGAAAAAATATGTTCCATAATTTTCGTACAGTTTTCATTCCTTCCATTACGCTAATGCCTTTGAATATCTATGAAAAAACGGTATTGTAATGAAAAATACATTTTGGGACATTTTTTTCTCCTATTAGAACCGAAAGAGCTCATGATTCTGGGTAGACCAAGCCCAAACTTGTCCGAATTAAATAACGAAGTGATTTAAACAACGGTTTATGAAAACGCCCACTCCACATTCTCCACAACTCAGATGTCACCTTGTATATGAAAAAGAGACTCAGATCTAGCACTCGTGGTTTTGGATTTGAGCATTTGAGTTAGCAAAATAGCTATGATGTTTCCCAATCTTCGTTAGCAGAGAAACCAGACAAAAACGACAGCAAAAACATATGTAGAAATATGCTGCTATAATACCAAAATCGGGTCTCTGATTTTCAAGGAATAGTAGTTACAATTTATAAATAAATTATTCCAAAAGTTGTCTCATTCTTTTTCAAAGTGGCACGGCAGACAGCTATTACTCAGGATTTTCGAACAAACAAGACATATTTATCATTCATGGTCGAGATGGATTTGATTCTCAAAAGTTTACCAGAAGTCGGAAACATTGGAAACACGGATGGAATCGAAATATGTGAGTTGAATACAAGCTACATTTTCTCCCGAATTAAGCCTAGAATTTTCTTTGGCATTTGCAAGCGACTACGCTGTTTTGGAATTGGTTTAATGGATATGTTCTAAGATTAAAATAATAGATCTCAATATTAAATTTAAAGCATGCATTGCAAAATGTGCAATTTACAAAGAAACATACATAGATTTTTAAAGTATCAAAATAGAGAACCACGCTGAAGGCATTGCTGATCTATAAATACATTAATCTAAATACTGACTTAACTTATTCATAATCATTGACTCTTGCACCAAACCAGTTGTTTTTGTTTGCTTACTAACACCCAAGTACTAAACAATTTAAAGTCGATTGTCTTTCAACAAAATTAAGCTATTTTGAGCTTAGTAAACAACACAATATCACAAATTAATCCATCAGATAGAAATAATGAAATTAAGATTAAAGTATCCTATTATTCATTAAAATGTGGCTGTGCAAGAATAGTCAACGATTTTTCTGCTTACGGTATTAAAAATAAAAGCTGCATCTTTGGATTTACAAGTATTTGCCATCCACTGGAACCAGCAGAATGCTACCATATTTATTGAGTTACTGTCACGAGTGAAACCCTTAACTAAACGATATGTTTATATTATTATTTAAGCCCTCCCATTGTATATTGTCTGGAAACATTAATAAAAATATGAAATCGTTACAGCTAAAGACAAACTGAACATAAAAATGATAAAGTTTATTCATCTAGTCTAGCATAAGACACGATATTATTTTGTACTAGAGCTGAAAATGTAGGTACTTAAAGTTTTCAGAATAAAATTAACACATCCAGATAGAGAATATACCAAATAAAGTCTTATACTTATTCATAGTTAAGTTATGGTATACCTATATTTTTTCTGAAACTTAAAGGAAACTTATTTCTGACTCTGCTTAATTTTAATGTCACTTATACTAACAATAATTGACAAATAAATGAAAATGATTTGTAAGAAGCTTATGTAGATACAGCAAAAACAACGAACCTCTATCTAATTTCGAACATCGACAGTCTCTTACTAAATATTTTATACATGTTATTTTATTTTATTTTTACACATTCCGAATTTACACTCATATGAAATACAGAAAGAAGTTGGAAGTGTAATTGGGTAAAAGAAAAATCTCTTTGGACGGACAGACACAGACGTAAATTAATAATACAAACGGGGAAAGTAGCGATACACAGTACAATTAAAGTGATAGTTTTGAGAATAAACGGGCAATTCTCCAGATTTGTGCCTGCGTCTAAACTCCATCAAACCATACTAAATGCATGAACAATTTGACATAGTTCAGGCTGACTAAAGACACAATTTTTGAGAATGACCCAATAAATGTCTCGCAAGATTCAAGGTACATTTAATATTTTTACAAAATTCAACTTCTATTTTAAGAGTCGACGTGCAAAATTGCATGTCTGGGTATTTTTGGATACAATCCACTTAGCGAAACTTAATTAGACGAAGTTAAAATTACAATGTTAATGACATTGCTACAGCGGCGTCATCAAAATCGTAACTATACCTACATACATCCCGATGTAGACGGCACTTTGGAGGACTAGACTTAGAGGGCAATGCCCTCATTTATGTCAAGCTCTCAGCGCGGTAATATGAAACTGTTGTTCTGTCAATTTCGTATCCGTTTTGAGTCATCAAAGCGGTCTTTAGATACAGCTTAATTTAGTAAGCCGAGTGCTGCTTACGTCTGCTGGTGATTGATTGACATACTATCTTTAAAGTTAGTATGGAAAGTGAATTGTGTAAGTGATTTTCAGTACCTGAAAGCATACCTATGCAAAGCTAAATAATTCAGTGATTTTTTCACAACTCTGTCATATGTGACGTTGTTTTGCAGTCTTTTGCAAGCCTTATCTAAAGGCCGCTTGTACATAAATCTGCTATCACTTCACTGACTCGAAAAATTGTAGAGGTGTTTCTCCAATGATCGATCGTATAGTTACGCCCCCGCGAATGCACGATGATAATTTCTATAGGACGCTAAATCTGAAGAACAAGTTCTCTAAAATTTATCATCGACTCAAAAAACAGACAATCCCCGAAACCGAATTACGTGAAAATATTCCTCCAATCATCTATGTTGATGACAAATCACCACCATAAATCACACCTTCGAAGACCTATACGATTCCCCTCAATTCGCTACTATCGATTCAAAAAACAGTAGACGATCGCAACCGAATCAAATTACGTCAGATTATTCCTCCAATCATCGGTGTTCGTGCAGTTGGTGAAGCACCATCTCGATTGCGCGGTGGGTGGGCAGGGCGCGCCGCCGGGTCGCTGGCGGCGCAGTATGCGACGCGTGCGCATCGCCGAGCCCACGCAACCGCCGTCCGTGCGGCACGGACTCCACTCGCCCCAGTCGGAGACGCGGCAGTCTAGCAGCTCTGGATAGAGAAATTATGATGTTACACATAATAAATTATTATAAATATCAGCCGTGTTGTGACGGCAGTAAGTATACTTATATTTGTTACCACCCCAACTCTTCCCACGGGTGTCGTAAGAGCAGACTGAGGGATTGAAGTGTCACTGTTCTGTGATAGAAGATTGATGCATGGGCAGTAGCGTCATCATAGGGGACACATTACTGCGATCGCCAATCCACTTGCCCAGCATGGTGATTATGGGCATTTACCTCCTAATGCCTCTATACGCATAGTAAATAGGAGCGGCTTACGTCCAGCAGTGGACTGAGATAGGCTGATGATGTGACATAAATATTCCCTTACCGTAGTGGATGATTTATACCAGTGTATGATGGACCCATCATAACTTTTCTAGAGGGAGAGAAAGTCTCTTTCTGGTGAGAGAAGCGGAAAAAATACTTCCACTTCTTACATAAATAATTTATGTCTACAATTATTGTAGACTATTACGCATAGACCCCGTTCTTTATGAAACTGATGTTTTTCGATACAAAAACAGGCTAAGACTTGTATATGTATGTAGTATTAGTCAAAACATTCGTGTACAACGCAGTGTACACGAATGTTTTGCGTTACGTAGTAGGGTAAGGCCGCGGATTTTGACGAATGTGACACAGACATAACATAAAAAAAATACGTTACGTTACCATAAAACGCAACGAAAGTTACTATAAAGCTCAGCTCATACTAGTATGGACTTTGATTAAATAAAGTTCGTAAAAAAAAACATATTTTTATCGCTAAATACTTTTTTTAATCAAATATAATAATCAACCCATATAATGTAATTTCTCATACTTAGTAATTACTTAAAATAACAGTATTTACAAATGTTTTAATGCCATAATCTTTGGAACTAAATAAACTAAAATAAATCACCATAAATGCTTAAATGGAAAATGAACTGTTATTAATTAACACTCAAAAACGCGTTGATAATTATACTGTATTTCATTAGCCCTAAAGGGGTAAAATTACCCACTGGAAAAAGCTGATTACTTCTAAAAACGCAAATCAAAATACCTAAATAACAAAATAATTTGATTTGTTTCGCAAACACTTGTTACAGTATGCTGTAATTCAAATTCTAATAAAATTCATTTAAATTAGTAAATTTCTGTGTCCACTTCCCTTTACCACATATTTTCGTTACGTAACATAAAAAATACGTTGCGTTTTGTAAAAATATAACGTATTCGTAACACAAGTGTCGTATATCTTCTCAAACTTGCTACGGAATGTTGATGTTACTTACTTTAAATTAAGCCCGGAAATACTATGTATCCGGTGTCATATGCTAAGGTGATATGTAAAGAGATTTCATGTATTTATTTCACACCTAGGACTGCAAACAAACTGTCTTTTGTTTTGAAACGTCAAATTGTGACACTAGGTCTTGACATTCAGCCACAGAAAAAAAAATAACCTAAGAACTAATGTCTATACCAACAGGTAAAAGGATACAGTCGAAGACAAAATAAGGGGTATACAAAAACGTTCAAAAATATGTCCCAGTGCACTCTAATTCTGTGTAATAAGAACGTCGTAACATATTTATGAACGGATTCATTCGATACTTATTTTTACACTTGACTGTACCTCAAACAGATAAAAAAAAAAGTTAAGCGGGAATGTTTTTTTTAATGTTGTACGATACTGTACTATTGGTTTATTTACAAATCAAATAGTATGGTTCGGCGAAATCAGTTCGTTTTATTTCATGGCAAGTTTGAGAAAAGCACTATACAAATCTCGGCGACAAAACAGGGTTACAGGCCGCGTATTCCTATCTGGCCTCAGTTCCTTCGGCCAGATATATCTACTTGGCCTGTAACCCTTCGTTTTCCGTCCTCTATAGTAATGTACTATTGAAAAAAGGTTGATTATCTTGGTAAATAATTGCAATCTGAACATAATAGTACATGCTACTGACGTTTAAAACTAAACCCTTTCGTATGAAAAAACAGCCGTTTAATAATAATCACTATTTACCGTGAAAATCACACTACCACTTTAGACGTTTTTTGCTAAAACTTTCGCCGCGTGCACTGTGATAACCATTTGTTAACGAATTAATGGGAGTGAGTGTGCTTATGGGTGTCGCCCTACTAGAATAAGAGTTGGTAGTGTCGATAAACAAATTTCTACCAACATTGGCTTAAATATTATGACCTTAAAAAAGCGTTACGAAAGTATCGTAACGTAAGTTTGGAATTGGTGACCCAAAAAGTAAAGGGAAAGAAAACAGTAAAATTGTTCACATATCATAAGTCCTTAATGAACGATGCAATCGTGTATCATTATAATTTGGTTTAAAAACAAACATTTAATGCTGACAAGTCTAATAATATAAAAAAAAAGGTTTTAAGTACTCGTAGTCGAAAACATTACTCGACTTTCGTTACGTTTTTGGCAGAAATATTTATTTATTAATTTTAAATAAAGAGCTAAATTAGCTATTTCATTTTAGATTACATGTAACTGAGCATAGGCGAATATTTTAAAATTGATCAGAGTTCTCTAGATGTTATTCGTTTTTTTTATGAGCAAGACAAATTTTAAGCTCCGAATTCGTCAAAATCCGCGGCCTTACCCAGTAACGCATTAGAAAACGTACTTCGAACTCATTTTCCATAATCAAAGGCATGTTCATAATTAGGAAACGTTCTCGGTTAATGGCATGCTAGTAACCTAAATACTTTACATAACCTAAATTGTATCCGATGCTAATTAGTGCATCGCCGTAACCAATACACTGAGACCAATTTTTACCAGAAATTCAATGGGTATGGGTAATAAGTTTCCGGTAGGAGGCAAAGTGTATTATACTGTGATTTTACGGCATGATTATAAGACAGCTATGTCACTGCAGGCGTATTTTATGAGTTCGGTTACAAATCTTTCGTGGACATATGAAAGTCCTCTAGAACCGTAATTTACTCGTTGGATGAATACAAGCCGATAGGTGGCTTCTGGTTCTTAAGAATTATGTGGTCAAACCTAATTTGTATGTACCAGAACCGTCAACTTTCGAAATGTCCACAGAAAAGTCGACACTCGTTTTCACGAACGTTGTCTGAACCGTATGTATCATCACACATCAAATCATCAGCCTATGGCTGGACGTAGGCCTCTCCTATTAACTATGCGTATAGACGCATTAGGAGGTAAATGCCCATAATCGCCACGCTGGGCAAGCGGATTGGCGATCGCAGTAATGTGTCCACTATGATGACGCTGCTGCCCATCCTCAATCTTGTAGAATGGTCAGTGACACTTTAATCCCTTAGTCGACTCTTACTACACCCGCAGGAGGAGTTGGGGTGGTGACAAATGTATTCTTACTGCCGTCACCACGTGTATAGGCTACGGTAATTGCTTTTTGTCAGACGGGTCGCATGCTTATTTATCACCGCCGTGATTTAAAAAGAATATCTTTCTTTTTACAAAAACGATTAACAAAGTTAAAAGTTTTCGAATGTTATTGATGAATCTTACCTATAATTATCAAAATACAACGGGCATTTGGGCAGCCAAATGTCAGTGGCAGGTAACAGTTAATACTGTTGTCGACAGGGGTTCGGAAACTTTGGAATGAACTCTACCGAAACATGGGGATGATGTCATTTTGACATTTCCAAATCTACGGTAATTTTTAATCTCCGGAACTCGTGATAACGGCCTACTACTGGCAGTCAAGTAAAAAATAACTAAGCATTATATACGTTTGTATTTAATTGTTTTATGATGATGACGATTCCCACAGAATTAGATTTGGATAGAAGAAACAAGTTCATTCATTTGTATGGCAGCCGAGCGTGTCAGATTTTGTACTGAAGCTGTTACTTGCCTATGATTTTAAATATGTCTCAGGCCCTTGAGTCTTCATATTTTTTTGTGTTGTTGCAATTAATATTACTTAAGTAGGCATTATTAATGTTTTTGTTCACTTCAACTTACAAAATTTGACGCCCGAAAGCTGCAAGCTGCGATTAAAGACGGACAACTCAGTAGATTTTACTGAGTTCATTTGACACGCTAAGTAGGTAGGACGTTTGCTTGATCTATGGTATATATGACATCTGTGACGATTCCGATCGATTTCGGCCATGGCGATCATTTCAACTCCTATTTGGTATTTTGGCGCTCATGTACCCGATGCATGTGCATGTACACATCATAATTATTATTTATAATTCCATTAAAGGTGTTACAATCCGTAGCAAATTGTCAGTACATATGCTGACAGTCATGTTAACTCGTGTGTTAATGCCTGATCGTTTTTAGTTGTCCATTTGTTTGTGCGATGTTTTATGTTAACTAACTATAAATTGTATGTGACATATTGTGCAGTCGTGCACGAGGATTAATCCAAACCAACTGAGTACACCTACAATTTTAAATGCGTTAACGCCTTAAGCGATTACTTAAAATTATTATTTATTTCATAAATCAAACCTTGTTGTAGAAAAAAGCAAATCTGTATTTTTCCTAACCAAAATCTAAATTTTAAATATCCTAAATAAAATTTACGTAAAAACTGTAGACCTAAACCCGTTTACGAAAATAATGTAATTTAATAATATTTCCCTAAAAAGGTTTCGCTAATCTGGCTCGTATTTTCACATTTTTCCCTCGCGTTTTTTAGTCAGTTGCGGTCAAGCCAAGGGCTGCGGTTGCCGAGTGGTGGACCGCCAATTGGCAGAGATTGTGAAACATATTTTAGGTAGCTTTGAGATTCATTTTAAGGTTTAATATTATCTTCAAAGCACCTAGACATTATTAACCAAGTTACGAATTATTACAAAATTCAAAATTAATTCAAAATACACTGGCAAATTTTATTGTCTGGGCAACAGGAGGCGATATCGGCGTGCGAAGCGCTGATCTCTCTCTGACTTTCAAATATAACTCCGGTAGTCGTATTATATTAACAGAACTGTTGAGTTGCGGTT
>JALPQI010013223.1:0-47469 GCA_025490895.1 Thaumatotibia leucotreta
ACTTTCTTTTGCTTGCAAAATGTGGTTTTATAGTGCCTTATGGTGTCTAAACAACATACCAAAAATGCAGCTATACTGCATGCTTTGCGAGTTTAATGTAAAGTTTGACCGTACTATGATATCTAACTCAAAATAACAATGTTTATGTTATTGATAAAACGAACTGTCGTCCAGAATTGTATAATCCAGTTAAATTTAATCAGATTTAATTTAAATAATTCATGTCATGGATGGCCATTGAGATACTTAACGAAATATTCAAACTTTAATAAGATAGAAAGAATTAAGTTTTTCTCTACCACCAGGGTCGCGTTTTCTGGTTAAAGACGTTTATAAATACATTTCACTTAATGAGTACAGGTATTTTTTTACAAATGTAGTGAGCATAGACACATGTTACAATAAATAATAAAACAAAGTTATTACTAATAAAACTACGAGTAACTACTTATACTACGAAACCATAGAATATTTCACTCAAAACATAAACATGTTTTTTTTCACTTTTGGAAAAAAAGATATGTGTATGGAAGGTATATTAATATACCTATAGGTATATAGGTTTTATAAAGTTACAATTTACAATTTTGCTGTTTGCTTCTCTTTCTAGCCAATATGTGCGTGCGTTAGAGAGGCAAACAGCGAAATTGTATAATGTAACTTTATAAAACGCGACCCAGCTTGAGTTGAGACTAGGGTTGCCACGGAATAATTAAAGACAGTGGAAATGGCATAAGCCTAGATTAGTATCAGAGCCGATGTCGCCAACACGCACACTGTCGTACCGTTAACTACATAGATATCGCGCACGTGATTGGTCGTAATATTTCATCATAATTGTAATAAGAACAAATGCCAGTTAATATACTTTGAACCTTATGTCTACAGCGTAATGATTACATTTGATTGCGTCAATTGTTAGTTATGACGTATTTAAACGAAAAATGATAAAAGCATAGATAGTTCTGCCACCTAGCGTCGAGTAACCAATGTATAAAGCTCCGATAATTCGGCCACTCGACACTAGGCTGCAGCACTTGTCTACGATAAAGTAGCGTTGGAAATAGTGATGTTTGTGTCGCGTGCACAGCGGGTTATCGATAAAAAAGTAGATGATGAAGTATGTGTGTATTAATTCATTTAATATACAGGGTGGAAATTCCTTTTCGGTCAGTGAGGGCAGGTGCCAGATCCAGAGTAGCTACCCAAAAATGGTCTGACAAGACCGTCCCTCGATTATAAATTAATGAAAATTGGCGTTTACAGATTTTGGGAAAAACATACAGGGTGTGAGAAAATAGTAATTTGTAACTATTTTTTTTTTATGCCAATCGATCCTTTTTCTGTTCAGGATCAAAAGCTTGTATGGGACCAAAAAAATTCGGCTAGAAAAGCCGCAGATCGAGATTTAATTTAGCTTTTTTGTACATTTCCGTAAGTTGACCGTTAGGAAACTATTGGTAGGTAGGTACTGGATAGGAATAGAATCGATTGACATAAAATTATTAAACGTGAAATACACAATTTTAAATTTTTATACACTTGCTTTTAATCCTGAACAGAAACAGGATCGATTGGCATTAAAGGAAAAGGTATGTCAAAAATGACCATTTTCTCGCACCCTGTATGCTTTTTCAAAATCTGTAAACGGCAATCTTCATTACTTTAAAAACGAGGGAAGGTCTTGTAAGACCATTTTCGTGTTATTACTCCGGTTTTGGTAGCTGCACTCACTGACCCAAAAATAATTACCACCCTGTATATTAAGTACAGATAAACCACATTATTATATAAATTAAATTAGTTTAAACTTGAAAACCACATAATTAAGCTTACATTAATATCAAATACTGCTAAAAAATAATATCGATAACTTTATCGACAACACCCCGTGACCTTTTTCTACGGGTCAACGGACGATCGAGTAGCGAATGTTCTAGTATTTTGGCGATGTAGCTTTATTGCTTTATTTACTGCATTATGATAGACTTTATTTTTGTGATGCTCAAAAATAAAAAACGTGTCTCGCGGAAAAAAGTTACAAATGTATTAAAATCAAATTAAATAATACTTACCGATGGTAAGAAATGCCACCATTGGAGATGTTTTTGGTGCTGCTTTTATTTCTGCACTCTAAAATGGAGCAAGTGGGCATGTTTGCTAGCTTTTTCCTTTTTGCACAGGCAACCGTTACACACCAATCGCTGCGTCGATCTACGGCCGAGTCGCGCGGAAGTTATGACCCACGGGTCCAATTCGTGGCACACGCGCCACGCCCCCTTTACACTTCTACTGTTTTTTCTGTTCTGTGAGGGTTGCCAACCGAAGATCACAGATATGCGGGACATTCGCGAATAAATTGCGGGACTTGGCTATGAAATGCGGGACGGGAATGTCATTAATATTAAAAAACAATGCTTAATTTCAGATCGGTTCAATTTAGATGCACAATCGCAAACGTTCATATTTTGGCAGTTATACACATTCAGTGCTCGCGGGCATATATAATATATATGTATACACGCGGTACATTCAAATGAAAATAACGCATCTCAATCTCAAATTGCTTTCATTTATGTATTCATATTATTATTGTAGTATTTCCAGTTTAGTATTCCCTGAAAAGCGGGACAACTGGCGTCCCGCGCGAGCCCTTTGCGGGACCCATACTTTAGGGCCCCAGAAACGGGACGTCCTGCATATAAAGGGATAGTTGGCAGCCCTAGTTGAGACCCAGTAGTTCATCTGATAAAGGTCTAGACAACTGTGAGGCTGATGTGTTTGACGGTGTTCACCCCCCTTTTTAGTACTGGCAAATTATACAAAAGTATTTTAAATTTCCTTATGAATCAAAATTGTATGTTTCGGTTGCATGTTGATCTTAAGATGTAGGTACTACAAATGTTTTTTGAAAAGAGTTGTCCCGCTGAGTTTCTTGCCGGTCCTAATACAATCATATACAAAGGAAGGAAATTCTTTTTCCCCTCACTAGCTCGTAAAGTGCTCGTTTATCCTTTAATACTAACGTGTAAAAACGCATATTATTCACTTGTGTGGCAAAGTAATGACCTTGGTTTTGGAATCCCGAGACCACAGGAAGACCCGAGGACCACAGGCGGGCATAATGAAATCTAAGGCTTCGGTAACATACAGAGGGAGTACCAAGGCCAAAAGCCTCATTAAGAAAGTGGACCTCTCTGCGTCCGCAGAACCTTACAAACTGGCCTTCCCTGTGGCGAGGGAACAGATCGTCGAAATAACGTCAGACCTCGAAGAGTTGCCTGATGAGAGCCCAACTGACGGGAGGATATCCCCAGCAGCGGATGGAGATGTTGCAGACGTAGCGCGTAAGGCAGCAAAAACAGTCATTGAGTATGTTAAAAAATCACTCAACCTGAAGGGGACGATTCGTGGACGCATTTACAGTAAATGCAACGAAATCATCGACGCTATGAACTCCATGGGCACAATAGAGGAAAGCGAGGAGATGAAGGTCCTAAGAGCCAATAATAAAAGGCTCAAAGAAGAACTGGAGCATGCCGCTGCTGAAGTAAAGGCACTCAGAAAGGCCTTCTCTGAGCGAGGCAAGAAACAGGTCCCAACGCCGAGTCCAGTTCCAACCATCACCGCTGGCGATGCCATGCTGGGGGCGGTAACGCAGGCCTTGGCAGAATTTAAAAAGGACTTGTCCAGGAATCTGCATGACTCTATTGGGAATATGGTTAATGCCCGGATAGAGAAAAGAAAGAGCCGCCTTCCTCCGGAGCCGCCTCTTCGTCCGCCACTAGCGGCGGACCGTAAGAAAGCTGCAGCGGCTGCCTCTGCGACCACGTCGGCCCCTTTGTTAGACGATCCCTGGACCCCACTGCCTGATCTTTCCCCTGCCCCTATAGCGGCAGAGACGTGTTCGCCAACATCAGGGTCCACTCTTATGCCTCCTGCGAGGTCAGCACCTGCCCGTAACCGGCGGAGAGCGGCCACTAGGCGGGCACTACAGGAGTCAGGTGGAGTTTCCTCCCCCGCCCCCCAAACTAAGAGGGTCAATAAGACGATTCCACAGCCGCCCCCACCACCACCGCCGGTGACTAAGGGGCAGGAATGGACGAAGGCAGGGAGCCGTAAGCAGCGGAGGAAGCAACAGAAAGCCGCCCATGCTCCCTCCCCAGCAAAGCTGCCGTCGAAGAAACCGTCCCCGGTGGCCAAGAAAAAACTCGCTGTGCCTAAAACAGCGGCAGTGGTGGTGGCTCTCAAGCCTGAGACTACGGAATCGTACGCCTCTGTAATGATGAGAGCCACCCAAGCATTCCAGTTGGCTGAGGTTGGCCTCGACAGCGTCCGAATGAGGAGGACCGCGGATGGGGCCCGCATTCTTGAGGTTGCGGGCCCGGACAACGGCCACACCGCCGAAGCACTAAAAGAGCGCCTGGTAGCGGTAATTGGAGATACGGCCCGAATATACAGGCCCGTAAAGTTGGCGCGTCTCCGTGTGACCGAATTAGATGAAACGGCCACCGTGGAAGCAGTTGCTAGGGCGATCGCGGACGAGGGGGGTTGTGCTTCAGCCGATGTCAGGGTAGGGAAAATCAGCCTGGGATACAGCGGTCTTGGCTCGACCCTAATCCAATGCCCCATCGAATCGGCAAGCAAAGTGGCAGCAAAAAAGAAACTGAAGATCGGGTGGTCTGTTGCCAAGATAAGGGCACTTGAAGTGGAAGCACTTAGGTGCTATAAATGCCTAGGTATTGGTCACACCAGGGCTACGTGCCCATGTCCAACGGAGAGGCGTGATCTCTGCTTCCACTGCAGCAAGCCAGGGCACCGAGCGGCTGACTGCAAAGGCAAAGCTTTCTGCGCTGTCTGCCATCAGGCGAAACGGCCAGCGGGGCACAGGATGGGTGGCTTCAGCTGCAATCCTCCAAAGGCTAAAGGAGTCGTACTTAGCAGAGGTGGAAACAAGGCCCCCGTAGCACAAGAAATCGGAGCCAGTAGCCCCCCGGAGGTAATCGTGATGGACGTGGAATGCCAGCACACCCTCACCAAATTTTTAAAGAGGTGCTGCAGTGCAACATCGGGCGCTCCGCGCGGGCACAAGACCTGCTCATGCAGAACCTTGCGGAGTGGGATGTTGCGCTGGCCGCAGTGTCGGAGCCATATACCGTCCTCCCACGGGCCAACTGGCTAGGGTCTACCGATAATAAAGCTGCATTAGTAGTCCCAGCGACCGGGGAGACCCTGGTAGGCACCGAAAGGGGGTTGGGGTACGTGGCCGCGAAGTGGGGAGGAATTGTGGTCGTGTCGGCTTACTTCTCACCCATTCCGCCTTTCGATGCCTTCGAAAGGTTTCTGGAGGATCTTGAGGGGGTGGTGAGAGGGGCTGGCCAGACACCCATCCTCCTAATGGGAGACCTCAATGCCAAGAGCCGTGCATGGGGTTGCCCTAACACTGACCTGAGAGGCGCAGAAGTGGAGAGCTGGGCGGCGGCGCTCGGATTGGTCGTCCTCAACCACGGCAACGCGCAGACGTGCGTCCGCAGAAATGGGGGATCCATCATTGACGTCACGTTTGCATCCCCGACAATTGCTGCGCGCGTTGCCGAATGGCGAGTCGTCCGGGACGTGGAGACCCTCTCGGATCACTTGTATATCCGTATGAGGGTCTCCAGGCTAGGGGGAAGCACTCCAAGTGGACCCGGCAACCAGAGGTCTCAGTTCCAAAGATGGTCCATGACACGCCTAGATCGGGAAATGGCGGAAGAGGCTGCCATCATGGAGGCGTGGAACAGTCCCCCACCTGCTCAAAGAGGCATTGACGAGAGGGCGGCCCAGTTCCGGACATCGCTGACGGCGGTTTGCGATGCGTCCATGCCTCGTGCCCGGCCCTTCAAGGGTAAACGTCAGGCCTATTGGTGGACCCCGGAGATCGCTGTCTTGCGCACAGCCTGCAACGCTGCCCGCCGAGCGTACACTCGGTGCAGAAGACGCAGGCATACTGACGAGGAAGAGGAGCTGCTCCACACTGCGCTGGATGAGAGCAAAAAGGCCCTTAAGCTGGCCATACAGACGGCGAAGAATGAGGCCTGGGAGGAGTTCCTGGTGACCCTTAACAGAGATCCATGGGGGAGACCATATAGAATGGTCCAAAATAAACTCCAACGCGCCTCTCCCATGGAGACCATGGAGCCAGATCTCCTCCGACAGGTTGTGGAGGGTCTCTTCCCCGAAGCGCCGGAGTTCGTCCCACCGGTGATGGCCGCTCCGGAAGCCGATCCAATAGATCCCACCGAGTCCCCTCCCATCACTGACGATGAAATGGAATGGGCTATTGGGAAAGTGAGGGCCACCCGTAAGGCGCCGGGGCCTGATGGTGTGCCGGGAAGAGTGCTCTTCCTGGCACTCAAGCATCTCGGAAACCGCCTCAGAACTCTCCTGGAGGACTGCCTCAGGGAAGGGCGATTTCCGGGATGCTGGAAAGAAGGTCGGTTGTGCCTTATCAGGAAGGAGGGTCGTCCACCAGACTCCCCTGCCGGCTACCGTCCCATAGTTCTGCTGGACGAAGTCGGAAAGCTCTTCGAGCGGATCCTCGCGGCGCGCATTCAGCGGCACCTGGAGGAAATGGGCCCCAACCTGAGCACTAACCAGTTCGGTTTTCGTAGGGGTCGGTCAACGCTGGATGCGGTGGGTGCGCTTCGGGAGTTTGCGGTTCTCGCCGAGGGCGAAAGGGAGGGAGTAGTGGCAGTGTCACTTGACATAGCCAACGCCTTCGGCTCTCTCCCCTACGCGGTAATCGGTGAGGCCCTCCGTTACCACGGCGTGCCCCAGTACATTAGAGGGGTCGTGGAACACTACCTGACGGGGCGGGTAGTGCTCTACGAGCAGAACGGTGTTCGCCGCGCAAGGGCCATGGTGTGCGGGGTTCCACAGGGATCCGTTCTCGGACCCCTTTTGTGGAACCTCGGATATGACTGGGTGCTCCGGGGGCCGCAACTGCCGCGAATGACCACCCTGTGCTATGCCGACGATACCCTTGTGGCTGTGCGGGGCGGACAGCAAAAGGAGACTATGAAGCAGGCAGAGGTGGCTACAGAGATGATGGTGAGCCGAATACGTCTTCTCGGGCTCCGCGTTGCCCTTCAAAAAACTGAAGCCATGGTCCTTGGGGGACGCTGACGGGTCCAAGCGAACGCCGAAATCAAGGTCGAGGGCGAAGCCATCCATGTCGGGGCCCACATTAAGTACTTGGGCCTCGTCCTGGACAGAGGATGGAACTTCGAAGAACACTTCGCTAAATTAGCGCCCCGTCTCGTTGGTGCTGCTTCGGCACTGAGTCGCCTGCTGCCGAATTTGAGAGGCCCGAACGCCCCATGCAGGCGTTTATATGCGGGGGTAGTTCGAAGCATGGCTCTCTATGGAGCACCCGTGTGGGCAGACCGGTTAAAGGAGCGTGCTAAGCGCATGCTCCGTCGCCCGCAGAAGGTGGTGGCGCAAAGGATGGCGAGGGCCTACCGCACCACGGCCTATGCCGCGGTGTGCCTTTTGGCTGGCACCCCGCCGTGGGAGCTGGACGCCGAGGTGCTGGCGGAAAGATACCGGTGGAGGGCTGAGGCAAGGAGGGCAAATGAGCCTCCCGACCCAGAGGAAGGGGAGAGGATGGCGCGGGCAGTGGCAGAGCGCCTGCAAGAGAAGTGGAGGGATGCCTTGGAGGATAGCCTTTATGGTCTTCGAACCATAGCCGCTATCCTTCCAAGCATGGACAAGTGGGTGGTCAGGAAAAAGGGGACCCTGACCTACCGCATGACGCAGGTGTTGTCCGGGCATGGATGTTTTGGACAATACCTGCACAGGATTGGGAGGGAACCGGGGCCCGAGTGCCCAGAATGCGGAGCGCCGGAAGATACGGCCCAGCACACTCTAGAAGAGTGCAATCGCTGGGTCGTCGAAAGAACGGCTCTCGTTGCCGACACGGGGCTGAGGGACCTCTCGCTGCACGCCATCGTCACATCGATGCTGAGCAGCGAGAGGAACTGGGAGGCGGTAGCCTCCTTCTGCGAACGAGTGATGCTGCAGAAGGAGGCGGCGGAGCGCGAGCGCGAGGCGGCACCAGATGCCCCGCCCATGCGACGCAGACAACGGGGTCGAAGGCGAAGAAATTTTCTACGCCTAGACCCCTAGTGGGGCCAGCGGTTACGGGACCCGCATTGCACGGCCCCACACACGACGTTGTCGGGGGCGAGACCAAGCGTTTCGGTCTCGTCCTCCTTAGTGCGGGTGCCCTGGCACTTGGCCGGGGCCGCCGGAGGGCGTCATGGTGACATGTTCGCGATCCCATGGCGCCTTCGAAAACGGCTCAGAGGGAGAAACGCCGGAGTGGAGTTCTAGTGGGTAGGGCTAGGCTCTCCCCCTCTCGCAGGAGAGGGACCCGAGAGCGGCGAGTCCCACATACCCCCCCACTGCACGGTCTACCCGCGACCAGGGGGGGATGCGTAAATGCATTCTCCACTCCGTCAACAAAAAAAAAAAAAAAAGGTTCAGAGTTAGGTTAGGTTCAGAGTTAGGTTAGGTTCAGAGTTAGGTGGGGTGCAGGGCTGGTTCCTCCTCGTGGTGCACCCTGGGAGGGGGAGGATAGCCGCTCAGTTGCGCGCTTGCTATCTTCCCTCTGCGAATACCAGCCAAACGTCGTGGGGTAGGGGCGTTTGTCCTCCCATGGCAGGCTGCGGGGTAGGGGCGTTTGTCCTCCCGCAGTCAAGAGGGTGGGACCGAAACACCGTGTGACGGTGGCGGTCTCTGCTTCCTGGGGGCTTGGGGAAGTGGTGAGGGTAAGGCATGCTGGTTATGCTACAGTGTGTCTTTCGGTGAGGGTTCGCCTTAGGGCGAAAGTGCCGGTGGAGTCGTGGTGACATGTTCGCGATCCCATGGCTTCACCACTACGGCACAGGGTTGGCAGCATCCCAGAGGTTTAGTGGGTAGGCTAGTCTTTAGTGGACTAGAGAGCCCCACATAACCAATGCGTAATATTCGGCTCTCACCCCCGGGGCCTTATGTTACGTAGTGGTATGCAATTCAATGCATTCCTCTGGGTAATCAACAAAAAAGGTTCAGAGTTAGGTTAGGTTCAGAGTTAGGTTAGGTTCAGAGTTAGGTTAAGTTCAGAGTTAGGTTAGGTTCAGAGTTAGGTTAGGTTCAGAGTTAGGTGGGGTGCAGGGCTAGTTCCTCCTCGTGGTACACCCTGGGAGGGGGAGGTTAGCCGCTCAGTTGCGCGTTTGCTATCTTCCCTCTGCGAATACCAGCCAAACGTCGTGGGGTAGGGGCGTTTGTCCTCCCATGGCGAGCTGCGGGGTAGGGGCGTTTGTCCTCCCGCAGCCAAGAGGGTGGGACCGAAGCACCGTGTGACGGTGGCGGTCTCTGCTTCCTGGGGGCTTGGGGAAGTGGTGAGGGTAAGGCATGCTGGTTATGCTACAGTGTGTCTTTCGGTGTGGGTTCGCCCTAGGGCGAAAGTGCCGGTGGAGTCGTGGTGACATGTTCGCGATCCCATGGCTTCACCACTACGGCACAGGGGTTGGCAGCATCCCAGAGGTTTAGTGGGTAGGCTAGTCTTTAGTGGACTAGAGAGCCCCACATAACCAATGCGTAATATTCGGCTCTCAACCCCGGGGGCCTTATGTTACGTAGTGGTATGCAATTCAATGCATTCCTCTGGGTAATAAAAACAGGTTCAGAGTTAGGTTAGGTTCAGAGTTAGGTTAGGTTCAGAGTTAGGTTAGGTTCAGAGTTAGGTTAGGTTCAGAGTTAGGTTAGGTTCAGAGTTAGGTTAGGTTCAGAGTTAGGTTAGGTTAGGTTAGGTTTTTTTTTTTTTTTTTTTTTTAATATAAAGTCGGTTGTTAGTACTAACAGCCCCCGCGAGGGATACGGGCGACTGTTAGACGTAAACGTTAGGTTCCCGCTGTTGGATACGGGCTACCTGTGTAATTCTGTTTTATTTATTTATCTGTGTTTATTTCAACTTTTGTGTTTTCTAAACTATTGTTATTAGACGGTTACGTATTATTAAATTTCTTGAGGGTGTTTACAATATAGGTTACATATTTTACGAAAGATTCCAATGTACTCTCTTTTTCTAGTAGCTGTTCTAAATTGTAGGGACTAACTTTCTGTATGCTGCAAAGAAGCTCATGGTTTATTCGTTTCGCACTGTATTTGGGGCAATCCTCTAAAAGGTGTTTAAAAGTTTGTGGCGTGGAGCTGTCGCATGGGCAAGTGTTGTCCTGTGTGATTTTGTGTCTGTTCAGATAAACTTTATTGTATCCATGGCCGGTAAGTACTTGCGTCAAGTGGAATGAAATAGGTGTGTGTTTTCTCAATGTATTAATGTTTTGTACCGTGGGAAGCCATGTTTTTAAGTGAAGTCCTGTTGTGCTGTCCTGGTATGCCTGTTCCTGTTTATTCATGTGCTCCATGCGCAGGTGTTTCCTGTGGTAGGAAAGAGGGAATCTGCAGTAGTCAGGCTGCTTATGTAACGTTGCCGCGTGTTTTGCTGCAACGTCAGCAGCCTCATTACCCAGTAAACCGTTATGAGCTTTAATCCATGAAAATTCTATTTCATTGCCGAGTCGTTTGATTTGTGCAATTACTTTTTGGGCGTTGCTGATAGTGGCATTTGTGCTACTCCTGCATTTAAGCTCTTGGAGCGCAGCCCTGGAGTCAGAGAACACAGTTGATTGTTTCAGTCCGAGTGCCAGGCATAGCTGGCAGGCTTTCTCAATCGCCAGGCACTCGGCCTGAAACACGGTGCAACTGCTATGCAGTTTGTACTTCTTTATTGTTTCCCTGCCGTCCGGATGGTAGATGACTACAGCTGCACCCACAGCATCATCATGTTTACTCCCGTCTGTAAAGATTCTGGTCATATCGGCAGTGTAAAAAGGGTCCAGGTCTTGCTGAGTGTACACCTCTTTAAAGTCAATCTCAGCTCTTTGTGCTGGATGCATGAGGTCCTCCACTGGAATTCTCTTGTCGTATAGTATGTCTTCGGGTAGGAATTCCGTTGTGCGAGTCCTTTTAGTGTTCTCCAGCGATGCCACTTCTTTTATTTTCAGTGGGAGAGGTGTGAGGCCAGCAAGCGCAATTGCTCCGATAGTAGGGAGGGTTCGAAATCCGTGTACAATTTTGATTGCAAACCCACGCTGGAGACTTAGCAAGGCGTTTTCGACTTTTCTGTAGTTTACGGCCGAGTGCCAAATCTCTGCAGCGTAGGTTATGATTGGTTCTATAACCTGACGGTAAATAATTTTTATATTTTCAGAATGTACCCCCCATGTTGGTCTTATGAAGATGCATAACCGTTTATATATTTTGAGTGCCTTATTAATTGCATATTCAGTGTGCTTAATGAAGTTGAGATTCTGGTCTATTGCTATTCCTAGGAGTTTAAATTGTTCGCTGAATGGGATTGGTGTGTTGTCCATTACTATTCTTGCTGCTTTTGCTCTGTTGGTTGGTGTAATCATTACTGTTTTGTGTGCTCCAAATTTGAGTTTGTTGTTAACCCCCCATTGTTGTATGTTCCCAAGTATGGTATTTGTTTTCTGCTCCAGTTCGTTCTTGTCGGCTCCAGTGCATATAAGTAATATGTCATCGGCGTATGCTTGCAGATGGCTACCCTCAGGCAAAGGAGAGTCCAGGAGCGTGTCCACGATTGTGTTCCAGAATATTGGTCCCAGAACCGAACCCTGGACACACCCGAGCGACTGTTCCTTTGTGAAGGTAGCATCCGCATAGTTTACCGTGACTTTCCTATCATTGAGGTAGCTACATATAATGCCGAATATGTTGCTGGGACACTGTACCTTGATAAGCTGGTTCAGGAGGGCTGGCCACCAGGCATGGTCAAAAGCTCCTTCAATGTCCAGGGAGATGGCAGTAACGAGCTTGTGTTCAGCTTTGTACTTTCTTATTAAATTGATAGCGTTGTGGAGGGCATCTGTTGTTGATTTCTGCTCTTTAAATCCATACTGATGCTGGCTACAAGCATTATGAGTACGCAGAAAGTAAGTGAGCCTTTTTGCAACCAGTTTTTCTAAAACCTTGCCGAACACGTTTATCAGCCCTATGGGTCTGTAGGCAGACACGTCCTTGTAGTTGTCTTTGCCAGGTTTCGGTATCGTTTTTATGAAGGCAATTTTCCAGTTGTTGGGGAAATAATGGAGCTGTAGACACCTGTTGTACAGTTTTGTCATTTGTGCAGGGTAGACCATTATAACGTGCTTACAAATGTCCGCTGTAAGATTGTCTAACCCTGGGGCTCTTTTTGGGCTCATGCTGCTTATCACCTCTACTAACTCTGATGTCGTGAATGGTGGTTCATCAGCAGTGTCATTGTTATTTTGTGTAATGTGAGCGTTTATTTTGTTTCGGATTTGTGCGTGGTACGCTGTATCTGCTGAGATGGAGTCTTCGGGGAAGAATTTTTCAGCTAGTTTTTCTGCTGTGTCCTGAATACTTGTTGTGTACCTATTACCACTGATTTTTAAGGTAGCTGGTGGTTGTGGCTGCGGAGTGTTTTTAAGAAGGCGATTTGTGATCGACCAAACATCGTCTCTGCCCTGGTTCTTACAGAACTCCCTAAAGTGTTCTGTAGAGGTCGTGCGTGTTCTTTGCGCATATTCGGCTTTGGCTTGTGTCAGCTCGTTTATTATGTTGGTGAGATCTTTCTTTCCGCGCTTTAAATCTTGGAGGCGGTGATGAAGGTGAATGACCTGCTTTTTCATATTCGTGAGCTCCTCAGTCCACCATATAGCTCTTTTGTGTGGTACTTTACGTGTAAAGATTTTATCAGATGTTCTAGCTATAATTGTTGTGAGTTTAGTTATGTACGATTCTATTTCTTCGGTTGTGTAAGTTTCTATGTTAGCATTATTGTTAAGTTTGGCATGCTCAATATTTTTCTTTAATTCGTCCTCAAAGTTGTTCCAGTTTGCCCTCTCCGTGTTATATTTGTAGGTTGATATGGATGCTTTTGGTTTCGATTTTGCTAGGCTGATATCAATGTTAAATTGTATTCCATGGTGGTCCGAGGAGGTCACAATGTTATGATTCACCTTCCAGTCCAGGATCTTATTTGCTATCCCCATGGTTGCTACAGTGAGGTCCACTATGGATGTTCGAATTTGTCCATGAGTTACGGTCTGGAATGTGGCCTCGTTGCCTGTATTGCAAACCACTAGGTCGTTCGCAATGCATAAGTCCATTATTGCTCTTCCTCTATCATTGTTCTTCGTGGAGCCCCATGATGAATGCCATCCATTCAAGTCCCCACAAATAATGTGATCGGTATTTGGGTATGATTTAAGCATTTGCTCAAGATGGTTCAGCGTATTGGATGGATCCTCACCGGGCTCCACGTAGACAGACGTAAGTAGCAATTTCCTATTCGGCAGCGAAAGCTGAACAGTGGCAAGGTTGGTGGTGGCATGTTGGGTAATTCCAATGTAGTTACCCAACTTTTTCCGAATGCCTAAGCAGGCTTTTACCCTGTTACATCCGTTGGCATATTGATAGATGTCGTATTCATCAAAGCCGCTCATAGTAGTTTTGTTCCCTACAAACGGCTCGGTGATGAACACGACATCGTATTCGTACTGCTTGGCGCTCTGTATCAGTTCTTGCATTGCGTTGTGCCCTTTGCCTAGGTTGCACTGAACAGCAGTTAGGTTCCTGTTATTATTGACCTTTGGGACGCCCTTAGCAGTACCGTATAGCCTGTCTGGCTATGCGGTCCCACTTTACCCATTCAGTGCACGATTGGCTAAAGGCATAATGCTTGTGGTCCCTGCCACTGTTGATGCAGTTTATGCAGCACGGTGCGGCTTCGCGGATGTTACAGCTGCGAGTGTCGTGATTGCCAGCACAATAGGCGCATTTGTGCTCTGATTTGCAGTCTGTTGCGCGGTGTCCATATCCGTGACACTTGTAGCACTGGACAACTGGGGACTGATCGACTGCCAGCACAGACTGAAAACCAATCTTCACCTTCTGGTTCTGTGTTGCAGCCCACACTTCCGGGCTGACCTCGACAATGACATTTTTGACCGCGTCATTTCGGCCTTTGGCTGTTCGTACATACCTAACTGTCTTACTGCCCTCTGCGATCCCTGCCAGTAGACTGTTGTTTTGTCTGATTATGGCGTCCTCGATTTTCGCGTTCGCGTATTCCGAGATGACGCCAATAATCCGCAGGTTAGGATTGCGCAGTTTAGGCTCCTGGACAGTAATGTTAGGTGTTTTGGCTTTTATAGCCGCACTGAGCTTCTTCCTATCATCATTGGACTCGCAACTGATAAGCACCTTGTTGTTGCGAGTCTCTCTCACGCTCTTAATGCCGATTCCGATATCGACTACGTCTACCTTGTTTTTGATTTCCTTTAGGACATCCTTGCCGTCATGTCTAGGGTCGATAGACTCGAGCAGGACTACGAAATTTGTCGGTGGGGAAGAAGGCACATTTGTTCGGCTTACTCTGGGCTTATAAGGTCTTCCAACGGCGGGTGTGGCCATGTCGTCCTCACGACTCGGTCCCGCCGCCGCCGCCAGTGCAGCCTCGGTTCTGTGCCTTCTGTTTCTGCCTCTGCTGACTACCGATGAAAATGATTCACGAATTTCATCATCATCGAGCTCTTGGCTCGCTACATTGCTAACAGACTTCAAGACAATCTCTTTCAGGGCCTGCTGCTCGGTGCGCATTTTAGAGATTTCAGCTTGCACCCCAGCGATAATAACTTTTTTCAGCTGAGCTGCATCTATTGTTGGTTCTTGTGTCTGTGGAGCGGGTGATTTGTTAACGCGTTCTACGCCGATAACCTCCATTTCGCTGGTAAATCTGTCTGTGGCATCGCGTATAGCTTCGACAGCTTTGAGTATTGTCATTTTGTTCGACTTCGTAACGCTCCTGTTTTGTTTCAGTTGCGTTACGATGTCGTCCAAATTTCGGGTGACCTCCATACGGTGTCTTCCCGCGCGAGTTTTCGAGCCGGGGCTACTAAGGGTCGTATCTCTACTCATCCAAAGCCGCCCCATTTCGGTAATGTCGGAGCTAGGGCTCCCAGCGACAGTGACTGGCCCATCCGTCGCCGGAATCGGGGCCTGTGTCATCGCTGGAGCTGCCTGTCTCGATGCTGGGAGTGGAGTTGAAGTGCCAGGCTCGGTTGTCGGCCTGTGCACCTCTGCCTGCACCACAAAAGTTAAGTTTTGTGCGCTTGGCGGTTCCGGTTCGTCATCCTGCAGGCGAATGAGCGGATGTTCCTGCTCCAGACGCTCAGCCGGTTGCTCCGGTGCCGCCCCGAGTGTCGTTTCAGATGGTATTTCGCCCTCCGCCACAGGTGTCGGCTCTGGAGGGGTCGCTCGTGCCTTTTTGGGCGATCCAGGAGGTGTTCGATACATTTTCATGTGTATCTTTTTCGAGAATTTCAAAATTCGATAACTCCAAAAGTATGTAAGTTAAAATTATAAACTAAGTAAGGCTAGTTAGGGATTTGTAATGACTATAATTTAAAACTATTTTCAGATTTTTAATGCTACTGACGGCTGAGAAATAAAATTAAAACTAAGTATTTTTAATTTTTTCTCAAAAGCTAATTTACGGCGTTTGCTGGACGGCTATCTAAAAACTTTGTAAACAAAAGTTGATGGTTTTGGTGTGATTTACTATATTCGGGGATAAAAAACTGACTTTACCGTGTAGTTACAGAAAAAATTTAGATTGAAAGTGGTTGCCGCCACACTTTCTGCAGGCGCCGAAAAATCTGTAGGTATTTAGTAATTTTTGTATGGGCAAAGTTTCTAATTACATAAAATAACTATTTGATAATTTAAAATGGAGCTATTGAAACTATTACACGAAAACAGAACGAAGATATCTTAATAAACAAAGAAGTTATTTACAAATGAAATTTACAATTTTCAAGAATCACTTAAAAATTAATATCTAAGTGTCCCGTAAAGATATTTTAACAAAAGTGGTGTCCAAAAAACGGGGCAAATGAGTTTTAAATTCTATGTAAGTTTCAGATTTTTAACGCAAAATCGGCTGAACAAAGTGTTCAAAAAACCACTAAACTGCTAAAAATGATGAGGGAAGTGACTTTGCTGAATAACAGAAAAACTATTGTGAGTATGTGAAAATGGTGTTAACAACAAAAATAACAAAAAATTAGAGAAATAAGAATCAAAAAACAAAATAAAAATCGACCGAAGAAAACTGAAGTTATAGGTGAAAAACAAGATTGCTCAGATACTTTTATCAGGGTACGACTTTTTTGTGAAAATGTGAAAAAGTTTAACTGAACCTAAGTACAAGGAATTTATTTGAGAAACTAATAATTTAAAACTAATTGAAATTGACATAAATCTAAAAGAAAATTTGAAAAATGTTGGAAAATAAATTTTTGGTGAATTTTTGAAAATCTGCAAAGTGAAGCGAAAGAAAAAATTTAATAATTCTGTAACCGGAAGGGTCTGAGGGCTGGAAGTGGTGTCTAATAGTCGGGGCAAATTAGCTCTAAAATTATGTCAAAATGGGTCTCTTTCGTATGTTTAGAACTGTGGTTCGGTTAGGTTAGGTTAGGTTAGGTTAGGTTAGGTTAGGTTAGGTTAGGTTAGGTTAGGTTAGGTTAGGTTAGGTTAGGTTAGGTTAGGTTAGGTTTTTTTTTTTTTTTTTTTTTATATTTCAATCTTCAAATAGTACCAGTGGCCCTCGCTACAGATACGGGCGACCATTGGACGTAATATGTGAGAGATTCCCGCATGAGAGACGGGCAATCTTTGTTTTATACTGTTAGTTACGTTACAGTTTAATTATTTGTACTTTTTTGTGTATCACATTTAATTTTGTTGCTTCGTGGTTGTACTTTTATGTTGTTTACGTTTTATTAAATTTCTTCAGGCTGTTTATGATGTCGTTAGTGTAATTAATAAATGATTCTTTTGTCGCTTCTTTAAGTATTATTTCCTGCAGATTATAAGGATTTACATTGTTAATATTGCATACTAATTCGTGATTATTTCTTTTATTTGCATATCTAGGACAGCTTTCTAGTAGATGTTTTATGCTCTGTGGTGTTGTATCATCACACGGGCACGTATTGGTTTCAGTGATGTGGTGTCTGTTGAGGTAAGTTTTGTTATATCCGTGCCCTGTGATGATTTGCGTCATTTGGAATGTTAAGCTAAAGTGTTGTCTAAAGGTCTTAATATCTTCGAGAGTCGGTAGCCATTGTTTAACATGTGTGCCTGTCGTACAGGTTTGGTATATGGTTTCATGATTTTTTATCGATTCAGCGTGGAGATTTTTCTTGTGAAATGACAAGGGGAATTTAAAGTAATCCGGCTGTTTGTGTTGCGACGCTGCTGATTTGGCAGCCATGTCAGCCTCCTCATTACCGAGGAGGCCAACATGTGCCTTGATCCAGCAGAATTCTATGCTGTGTGCCTGCTCTCGTATTTGGACTATGCGTTTGTGGGTCCTATTTATAGTTGCATTTGTGCTGTTTCTACAGCTCAGCTCAAAGAGTGCTGCTTTGGAGTCCGAAAAGATGGTTGCATGCTCCAGGCCGAGTTTCCAGCATAGGTTGCATGCTTCTTCAATTGCCAGGCATTCTGCCTGGAACACCGTGCAACTGCTATGCAGTTTTAATTTTTTGGTGTGTCTGCGACCATCCGGGTAAAGTATGACAACTGCAGCGCCTACTACTCCATCGTGTTTGCTGCCGTCTGTGTACACTTGGTGCATGTTGGTGGAGCAGTAGGGCTCCAGTTCTTGGTTGTTGTTAACGTCCTTGACTACGATATGAGGGCGTCGGGCAGGATGTAGGCGTTCTGTAACTGGTGCTCTCCCATCATACGTTATGTCGTCAGGTAAGTAATTTGTGACTTTAGTACGTTTCACCTTCTCTATGGAGGCAACCTCCTTCACCTTAGCAGGTAGCGGTGTGAGTCCTGCCAGTGCAATTGACGGAATGGTGGGCAAGGTTCTAAAGCCATGGAGAATCTTAATGGCAAATGCACGTTGAAGGCTAAGTAAGGAGTTGCATACCTTTTTATAGTTCGTAGCATGCCACCAAACTTCTGCTGCATAGGTAATGATAGGCTCGATGACCTGCCTATAAATGATGTCAATGTTGGCAGCATGTACTCCCCACGTTGGTTTGATGAATATACATATTCTTTTATAGATTCTATGGGCCTTATTAGCGATGTATAATGTGTGCTTGATGAAGTTAAGATTCTGGTCGATAATAACGCCCAGCAGCTTAAAATGCGTGTCGAACGGTATTGGGATATTATTCATGTGGATATTAGCTGCTTTAGCTTTCGGTGTATGGGCTATCATTTTAGTTTTTAATGGGCCAAATTCTAGTTTGTTATTTTTGCCCCATAAATAGGCTAGGTTTAGTAACTTATTGGCATTATCTTCTAATTCTATTACATCTTTCCCTGAGCAAATCATAAGGACATCGTCAGCGTATGCTTGGATGTAATTATGCTCAGGTGTATCTTTCTCTAATAGGGTGTCCATTATGGCATTCCAAAAGATGGGTCCAAGGACCGAGCCCTGGACACATCCCCTGGTTTGCGCTTTTGTCACTGTCGTGTCAGAATAATTGAGAGTTATTGTGCGATCCTTCAAGTAGCTACAGATTATTTTCAATAGGACACTAGGGCAATTGATGTCAGATAGCCTTTTGAGTAATGTAGGCCACCAGGCGTTATCAAACGCCCCCGCAATGTCGAGCGATATGGCAACTGTAAGGCGACCATTGTCTTTGCATTCCCTTATTTTGTTAACAGCACTGCTAAGTGCATCATTGGTGGACCGCTGTTCCCTAAAACCATACTGATCGTTGCTACAGGTGTTACTTATATTCATATGATAGGTGAGTCTGGTAGCTATAAGTTTTTCCAGTACCTTTCCTAGAACATTGATTAGACCTATAGGTCGGTAGGCAGATGTTTCCTTGTAGTTCGTTTTGTTTGGCTTAGGGATTGTCCTGATGTAAGCGGCTTTCCAAGCAGTGGGGAAGTATTGTAATTTGAGGCACCTGTTGTACAGGTTGGTAATATTATCGGGGTAACACTCGATGTAATGCCTACATATGTCAGCCGTTAAATGGTCTGGTCCCGGTGCCTTTTTAGGACTCATGTTTTTTATAATTTCTGTGATCTCGTGAACGTTAAATAGTGGTTCATCATTGTTTATTTCAGGATCTTTATTGATAATGTTATTGGTTACAGTTTCTCTTATTTGTTGATGGTATGGTGTGTCATTGTTAACGGAATCTAATGGAAAGAACTTTGTGGCGAGTTTTTCTGCAGTGTCAGATATTGATGTTGTGTAAGTCCCATCGTCGGTTTTGAGGGTAGCAGGCGGTTGCACTTGTGAGGAGCTTTTTAGTAGGCGGTTGGTGACGGACCATACATCGTCTTTTCCTTGGTTTTTACAAAATTCGCGAAAAAGTTCAGTTGATGTTGTGCGTATTTGTTGGGCGTATTTGTTTCTCGCCTCGGCCAATTCGCGAATTACGTTGGTGATGTCTTTTCTGCCTCTTTTCAAATCTTGTAGGCGATGGTGTAGGTGTATAACTTGTTTTTTCATGTCAGTTAGTTGCTCGGTCCACCATGGAGCTCTTGTATAAGGTTTTTTCCGAGCAAAGACTTTGTCGCAGGTTTTAGTTAATACCTTTGTTAAGTTTATTATGTAAGAGTCAATTCCGGTATCACTAAGTGTTTCAATTTCAATGTTATTTATTGCAGATTGTTCCATATTTAATTTGAGCTCATGTGTAAAGTTTTCCCAATTTGCATTTTCTGTGAAATATTTATAGGTCGTTGTATAGGTCTTCTTTTTGGTCTTGTTGTGATTGGTGTTTATTTGGAACTCAATTCCATGATGGTCTGAGGTGGGTATAATTCCGAGGTTAACACTCCAATTTTTGATTGAGTGTGCAATGCCTATGGACGCTAAAGTTAGATCTACTATTGAGGTTCTTATTTGCCCATGTGTGATAGTTTGAAATGTGGCTTCGCTTCCAACGTTGCACACTACCAGATCATTGGCAATCGCGAGATCGCAGATGGCTCTGCCCCTGTCATTGTTTTTAGGCGATCCCCACGACGTATGCCAGCCATTAAAGTCACCGCATATTATGTGTTCTGCATGCGGATATGACTTCAGGATTTGCTCAATTTGTGATATTGTATTTATGGGATCTTCTCCAGGTTCGATGTATACTGAAGTTAGCGAGATTTTCTTGGAACCCAGGAGTAGTTGCACCGTGGCAATGTTAGTGGTTGCGTGCTGCGTAATCCCAATAAAGTTGCCTATGTTATGTTTAATGGCAATACAGGCCTTGGTTCTGTTGCTTGCATCGCCATATTGATACAGATCGTAGCCGTCAATGTTTTTCATTGTATTTTGTTTACCAACGTATGGTTCTGTGATGAATATTATGTCATATTCATTAACTCTAGCACTTTGCATTAGCTCTTGGGTTGCGTTAAAGCCCTTTCCAAGATTGCATTGAACTGCTGTGAGATTATTACTATTATTGGTGATCTTTGGGACGCCCTTAGCAATAACGGACAGCCGCCCGAGCTATGCGATCCCACTTTACCCACTCGGGGCAAGATTGGCTATATGCGTAATGACCATGTTCCCTTTCGCTGTTAACGCAGTTAACGCAGCAAGGCGCAGACTCACGTTTGTTGCAGCTGCGCGTATCGTGGTTGTCCGCGCAGTATGCGCATTTACTCTCGGATCTACACTCTGTAGCTCGGTGTCCAAAGCCATGGCACCTGAAGCATTGGAGTATGGGCGATTGGTCTACAGCCATCACCGACTGAAATCCTATTTTGACCTTCTGGTCCTTCAGGGCGTCCCAAACCTGTGGGCTGACCTCTACTATTACATTTTTTATTGCATCGTTTCGTCCTTTGACGGTGCGAACGTACTTTACCACTTTCTCATCCTCTGCAATACCTGCTAGAAGTCTTGTGTTCTGCTTCTTAATGGCGTCTTCTATTTTCGTATCCGCATAGTCTGGGATGACGCCAATGACACGCAGCTGAGGATTTCGAAGTTTGGGCACCTCAACAGTAATGTTGGCCGTTTTGGATTTGATCGCAGCGCTGAGCTTTTTCCTGTCATCATTGCTCTCGCAACTGATGACAACTTTATTGTTCCGGGTTTCTCGGACGCTTTTAATTCCTACACCGATATCAACTACGTTTACTTTTTCTTTAATTTCTTTCAGGACTTCTTTGCCACCGTGTCTAGGATCTATCGATTCCAGCAGGACCACGAAGTTGGTCGACGGCGGAGGAGGCGCATGTGTACGGACAACCTTAGGCTTGTACGGCCTGCCAACTGCAGGTGAAGCCATGTCGTCTTCATGGCTCGCGCCAGCCGCCGCCGCCAACGCAGCCTCGGATCTGGGTTTCCGACTCCTATTCTTACCGACAACGGTGGAAAATGTTTCGTCCTCTCTTCTTTCCTTTTCAGTAGCTACCTTTGCCGTAAACATTTCTTTTAAGGCCTGCTGTTCGGCTCGTATTTTCGATATTTCGACTTGTACCCCAGCGATAATATCGTGCTTCAGCTGGGTTAAGTCCATAGACGGCTCTAGTATAGCTGAGGTGGGTGTTTTGTTGACGTTATCTACTCCGATCACGTCCATCTCACTTGTAAATCTTATGGTGGCGTCTCGGATGGCTTCGACAGCCTTTAATATGGTTAGTTTATTTTGTTTTGTGACGCTTCTGTTTTGTTTTAATTGCGTCACAATGTCATCGAGGTTACGGGTTACCTCTGTACGGTGCCTTCCTGCACGGGTCTTCGAGCCGGGGCTACTAATGGATGTATCCCTGCTCATCCATAGCCGCCCCATTTCGGTTGTGTCCGAGCCGGGGCTACCAGCGATAGCGATAGGCTCCTCCGTTACCGGGATCGGTGCCAATGTCGCGTCCGGGGTAGTCTGTTTTGTGGTTTGTAGCGGAGTTGAGGTTCCGGCCTCGGGCACGTGCCTGTGAACTTCCGCCTGTACCACAAAAGTTTTATTTTGTATGGTGTCCTCCTGCAAATCGATCAGCGGAGGGATGTGATCGCTGCCGACAGCCTGCTCTGTCCCTGCGGATGTCGCCTGCTCTTGGCCTATGTTTTTTACTCCTGAATCAGGTTCAGAGTGGGCCGTACGGGCCTTTCTGGGCGATGCGGGAGGTGTCCGATACATTTTGAGGTAATGTGACATACAAAAAATTGAAAAATTTGTATCTCTTAAACTATAACAGATATCGCACCAAACCAAAGTGATTTAGGTAGGTACGATATATACCTATATTATACGAAGATTTCAGATTTTTTACTCTTAAGGGGACTGAGAAATAAAATTAATGCTATGTATTTTTACAAAAATTTAAAACTCTTAATAACAGAAAAACTAAGGATTTCCAAGGAAAAAGTTTCAAATAAAAAGCAAAGATATTTACAAGCACTATCAAATTAAACTAGAAAAACTTAAGTCTACCGATTGGTTTTATAATTATTTACAATCAAATGTGATTGCCGCCACACTTTCCTCAGGCGCTAAAAATTCTGTAGGTATTTGCGATTTTTGTTAGAAAAATGTTCTTAAAAACTAAAGGATTGCAATGGATAAAATTAAATGTGCAAAAAGGATGTAAAATAAAGAAAAACTATCAAAATCTATGGAGGGACTAAAAAGTTATTGCAGTTCTAGTTTTTGACTTACAAAAAGAGACGGAAAAATTAATTTCTCGGAAACCCTTTGAGGTACCGAGTTGGTTCTAGTGTCTAAAAATGCGGGCAATTGAACTTTAAATTATACCTAAAAACTAGATTTTTAGCACAAAGTCGGCTGAACAAAATTTCCTAAAATGCTAAATTCTACTGAAAACGACGAGGGAAGTGAACTTTGGATGTTGCAGGAAAACTAATGGAGATGTTGACAAATGATGTTAACATGAAATGTTGCAAAAAATTAAAGGAATCTAAATCAGAAAACTAAAACAAAATTGACCGGGGGAAACTAAAGTTATGAGCGAAAAACAAGATTGCTCAGACACTTTTATGAGGGTACGACTTTTTCGTGTAAATGTGTAAAAATTGAGCTGAAACTAAGTGTGAAGATTTTATTTGTGAATGTAATTATTTAAAACTAATTGAAACTGAAATTACTGTGAAAGAAAAGGTGAAAAATGTTTAAAAATAAATTTTTGGTGAATTTTTGAAAAATCGCTAAGTGACGTGAAAGAAAAAATTTAATAATTCAGTAACCGGAAGGGTCAGAGGGGTGGAAGTGGTGTCTAAAAGTCGGGGCAAATTAGCTCTAAAATTGTGTAAAATTAGGTCTCTTTGGGTAGTTTAGAACTGTGGTTGGTTAGGTTAGGTTAGGTTAGGTTAGGTTAGGTTAGGTTAGGTTAGGTTGGGGTGCAGGGCTGGTTCCTCCTCGTGGTGCACCCTGGGAGGGGGAGGATAGCCGCTCAGTTGCGCGCTTGCTATCCTCCCTCTGCGAATACCAGCAACAGTGGTGGCAGCAGTCGAGTTTACTCCTGCGTGGGCTTCAGTGCCGGGTCTTGTCTCAGGCTGCTCCCAGCACGCCTCAGGTCATCTGAGATGGCATGGGATGCAGCCTGGCCCTTCGGGCAGCGGTGGTGGTGCGTGGCACCGTGTTGTCGGGGCTCTTTAGAGCCAGCGGCCGCTGAGCGGCGTGGGATGGCGGGCCTTCAAGGCTCGCGGCGCGGCGGGTGGGTTCCGTCCCTCCGTCGGGCAGACCGTAACCCGCACTGAGCGGGCCGGGGGCGCTGCTCACTGAGAGTAGTGCCGCGTGGAACAAACCACTATAAAAAATGAAACGGAGGAGGGTCGCTCCAGAAATGGATGCGATGGGTGCGGCGATGTGCCAGGTGCACTCGACGTGTAGTCGACGCCGGACCGACCCGTTGCTCGTCAAGGCCGTAGTCATGTTTTGCGACTTTGGTCGGGCGGCGGGGGCCCTGCCTTAATTGGCCGGGCCGCGAGGAAGAAAACCTCAATAAAAAATTACCCCCAATCCTAAGCGGCGCAGCACCGCGAGAGGATGCATGGCTGAGGTGGAGTCAGTCGTTAGTGCTTGCCCCGTTAGTGTACCGGCCGACACACTAACGGGTTACGCTAGGCTTATCCAGGTGCAGAGGGCACCGCCTGGATGGACTTTTATATCCCTCACACTCGTGGGAACCATATGGCAACTGAACTCAAAAAAACAAAAAACATGATAAAAGGCGGAGAAAAACCCAAGATTAAGGGTACAAAAGTTGAAAAGCGCATCCGAAGAAGGAGTAGGGACGGCGCAGCGAAAATGGCGGAGAGCGTGGCGGACATGCTCGCAGAAGAGGAAGAAAGCGACCAGTCATCGGACTGCACGCTAATTTCAGTTCGATCACGATCGAGGTCGAACTCTAATAGCTCGGTGGGCCCTAGCGGGCGTTTCTGGACCCATTCTAGGTCCAACAGCAGGGAAGGCTCCCTTCACCTGTCGGACGATTCGTCTATGGACGAAGCAGGGAAGGTGAAGCGCCCTAGAGGCCGTCCGCCAACAACTGGCCAGTACGTCGGCCTAGCAGCGGCGCAGAAAGCCCTCAACGACGCAAAGCGAGAGGCTCTCGAAGTCGAGGCGGAGCAGGCTGTTGCAAGCCAGGCAAAGGCAGCGAGAGCTATGTGGGAAAAACAATTCCCAAAGGTGCTCCCCGCCAAGCCAAGCAAGGATGAGACTGCCACAGGCCTCACTGAATCGGTGACCGCCCAAGTGGCCATTATCAAGGACGTAGCTATTAAGTCCAAACACTTAAAGGGCACATTTGTGCGCGCCCTCAAAGAAGCAGCGGAAACCATCGGGGAGGCTGTCCAAATTCTGAGTGAGCGCACAATCTCGGACGAGACTCGCCAATTGCAGGCGGCAAACAAAAGCTTGCAAGCGGAGATGGCCAGTCTTCGGTGTGAGCTGGCCCAATTAAAAGCGGAGGTGGAAAGGACTAGGCAAAAGGATTGCCTTGAGATTCCTCCCCCAGCGCAGGACGCAGAGATGCGCGACCCGGTGATACTCGCAACCGAAGTACGGCCATCGACACGCGCAAGAGCCCCGACGAGCAACGTTGAACCCGCTCTCGGGAACGAGGAGCTCATGCGTGCAGTGGCCCTCAAAGTAGGAGAAATCGTCGGCGCACGCCTAGATGGCCTAGAAGCCGAGGGTCGTCTGCTGCCGGCCAAACAATTGCGGCCACCACTAGCGGCAACGAGGAAGAACCAGACTGCGGCATCCTCAGTACCTTCCGCGGCTACAGCAACTGCGGGGGCAAGTGGCAAGACAATAGTCATCGATGCCACCAGGAAGCCGCAATCGGCCCCAGTCACTAAAACCCCCAAGAAGACCAAGGCGAAGGGTGGAAATAGGAGAAGCGAGGCCAGGACCCAGGCATCGAAAGGGCCACCCACGCCCCGCACACTGCCACCAGCGCCAGCCACAATGAAAGAAGGCTGGAATGTGGTGACAAGCAAAGGGAGCAAACAGAGAGCTGCGCAACGCGCCGCCCCATCGCAGCCAGTAGGGAAGGCTAAAGCCCAAAAACTCAAGGCTCCACGATCAGCGGCCGTTGTGCTAACGCTACAACCGGAAGCAGTTGAGAGGGGCGTCACCTACAAGGACGTCATTACCGAGGCTAGGACTAAGGTCCAACTAGCGGATATGGATATCGCCGGTGGACTGCGCTTCCGGAGAGCGGCTACTGGAGCGTGCATCCTCGAGATCCCTGGCACAACCAGCGGGGATAAGGCCGACAGACTAGCCGAGGCGATTCGGCAACAAGTTGGCACTGACAAAGTACGAGTGGCGAGGCCCTCAAAAAGTGTGGATGTTCGAGTCACTGGCCTCGACGAATCTGTTTCGGCAGAAGAGGTGGCTGCTGCGGTGGCACGCAATGGAGAATGCGCCATTGACGTAGTAAAGGTCGGAGACATACGCCAAGGATTCTCGGGGCTTGGCACGGTATGGGTTCGTTGCCCCATCATGGCTGCCAAGAAAATAGTTTCCGCGGGCCGACTTCTGGTGGGATGGGTCTCTGCGCAGGTCAAACTGATGGACCAGAGACCCTTGCGATGTTTCCGGTGCTTCCGCAACGGCCATGTCAGTGCGCAATGCCCAGCGGAAACGGACCGCTCAAACAGCTGCTTCCAATGCGGCAAAGATGGTCACAAAGCGGCCCAGTGCACCGCCTCGCCGCATTGTGCTGAATGTGCAGCAGCCGGTAAGCCGTCTGGGCACAGACTAAGCAGCAAGGCATGCACTGCACCCAAAGCTGCTGGAAAGAGAAAGGCGACCAATGCTGCTCGTGGCCTCCAGGCCCCTTCGCAGCTTGCTGAATTGACCCCAACGGGACAGTCTACGGCAGAGGAGGATCTATCTATGGTTGTGGGTTAAATGGACACCATAGAATTCCTCCAGGCGAACCTCAACCATGATGCCAGGGCCCAAGACCTTCTCTGCCAGAGTCTAGCCCAGTGGGGTATACACATCGCTGTAGTAGCAGAGCCCTACAGAGTGCCGGTCAGAGACGACTGGGCTGGAGACCTTGACGGTACTGTGGCCTTAGTTACGCGGAGCGCTGCCGGCTCCAGTTTTAGGAGCGTAACGAAGGGTCACGGCTGTGTCGCTGCAGTCTGCGGGGAGTTGGCGGTAGTCGCGGTTTACTTCTCCCCCAACAAAAGCCTGGCAGACTTCGAGACGTTCCTGGTGGAGCTCGGCGCCCTTGTTGGCAGACTGCATCCCGCCCCTGTGATTGTCGCGGGCGATTTTAACGCCAAGAGCCTGGCGTGGGGATGCCCAGCAACCGATCCACGGGGGCGCACTCTCCTAGAGTGGGCAATTGGCGCAAACCTGGCGGTCATCAACACCGGCACGGAAAACACGTGTGTGCGGCAACAGGGCGGTTCCATCGTAGACATAACGTTTGCAAGCACCGCCCTGGCACACCGTGTTCAAAACTGGGAGGTCCTGGTTGGCGTCGAAACACTATCCGACCACCGTTACATCAGATTCGGAGTCGCGACGCTCTCCAGGCCCGATCGCCCAAGACGCAACGACCCAGTCGGTGATGGTCCTCGCTGGGTGCTTAAAAAACTTGACCGAGAGTCCCTAGAACTGGCGGCTTTGGTTCGGTCATGGACAGTGGAACCGGAGGAGGCGGTTGACGTGGAGGTAGAAGCCGAATGGTTCCGTAAGTCCATGACTGAGGCGTGCGACGCGGCAATGCCTCGAGCCAAGACCTTCTCTCCCCGACGCGCAGTGTACTGGTGGTCTCCAGATCTTGCGCAGTTGCGCGAGGAGTGTGTGCTCAAGAGACGCCAGTACACACGGCAGAGAGGTCGTCGGCTGAGAGATGAAGAGATGGAAGCGACCCTGTACTCGAGGTATAAGGAGGCAAAAGTGGCCCTAAAATCTGCCATTAGCAATGCCATTGACCGGGCAAGGGAAGAGTTCCTGGAGATTCTAAACAGAGACCCATGGGGGAGGCCATACAAGTTTGTCAGGCAGAAACTCCGCCCGTGGGCCCCTCCACTGACACAGAGTCTCCAGCCCCAGCTGCTGGATAATGTGGTTGCTACTCTGTTCCCCCATAGACCTCCACAACCCCCACCGCCAATGGCGCTACCTGGGGCAGCTGAGAGGCAGCAGGAGGCAGAAACAGAGACACCCAGGGTCACTGAAGGTGAGCTCGGAGCGGCGGTGCTGAGGCTAAGGGCGAAAAATACGGCGCCTGGGCTCGACGGAATCCCGGGTCGAGCCTGGGTTCTAGCCATGAGTGCCCTGGAGCCAAGGTTGCGACGGCTATTCAGCCAATGCCTGGAGCAGGGTCGCTTCCCAGATGCATGGAAGATCGGTCGCTTGGTCCTGCTAAGGAAAGAGGGTCGTCCTGCGGAGTCACCGTCGGCCTACCGGCCCATCGTGTTGCTTGATGAGGTGGGCAAGCTCTTTGAGCGTATCATCGCCAACCGTCTCATCAAGCACCTTACCGCCGAGGGGCCGGGCTTGGCCGATTGTCAATATGGATTCCGCAGTGGTCGCTCAACTGTACATGCGATCCTGCAGGTCAAGAGGATAGCGGAGGATGCAGTCTCCCAGGGTGACGTCGTCTTGGCAGTGTCGCTTGATATTGCCAACGCTTTTAACACCCTCCCCTGGGGCTGCATCATTGAGGCGTTGCTGTACCACCAAGTACCCCACCATCTCAGCCGAATTGTAAGGGCCTACCTGTCTCGAAGGTTTGTGGCCTTTCCCGGGCAGTATGAGTGGGAGAGGCGGGAAATGGTGTGCGGTGTTCCACAGGGGTCGGTACTAGGACCACTCCTGTGGAACATCGGATACGATTGGGTGTTGCGAGGAGGTCGTCTGCGCGGGGTGGAGCTGGTGTGCTACGCCGACGACACCCTTGTCACAGCGCGCGGGGCCTCACTTAGAGACGCGTCCATCTTGGCCACTGCAGCAGTGGCACATGTCGTGGGAAAGATTCGGCGGCTAGGGCTGGAGGTTGCCTTAAATAAATCGGAGGCCATATGCTTCCACGGCCCCCGAAGAGCACCCAAGCCCGGATCCCACATAATTGTCGGCGGCGTGCGAATCCCCATCCAACGGACGATGCGGTACCTTGGCATCGTCCTGGATAGTCGGTGGTCCTTCGAGGCGCATTTCGAACGGCTGACTCCAAAGCTGCTGAGTGCGGCTGCTGCGCTCGGGCGCTTGCTCCCGAATCTTGGGGGCCCGAAAGCGTCGTGCCGTCGCCTATACTCGGGGGTAATAAGATCAATTGCCCTTTACGGTGCCCCAGTATGGGCTAAAGATCTCAACGCCGGGAATGCCAATCAGCTGCGCAGAGCGCAGAGAGTAATGGCGATAAGGTCCATACGGGGATACCGCACGATCTCAGGAGAGGCGGCATGTGTGCTGGCCGGATCTCTGCCCTGGGATTTAGACGCGAGGACCCTTGCGTCAGTCTTCTTCTGGCGTGAGGAGGCGCGTGCTAGAGACTTTTGGCCAGCACCGCAGGAGATCCAGGCCAAGCGTGACGAACTATGCCGCGAGGCGATTTCGGAGTGGGTGGACCGACTGACCAGACCAACTGCGGGCGCCCGGACTGTTGCGGCGATACGCCCAGTCATGACACAGTGGCTGGAGCGGACACATGGCTCCCTCACGTTCCGGCTCGTGCAGATTCTATCGGGGCATGGTTGCTTCGGGAGGTATCTGCACAAAGTTGCCGGCAGGGAGCCGACGGAAGAGTGTCATGAATGCGGCGCAGCGGTGGATACCGCTCAACACACTCTGGACGAGTGCCCAGCGTGGGGGCCAGAAAGGGACGACCTGGTGGCTATAGTGGGGCAGGATCTGTCGCTGCCAGCCGTGGTGAAGTCCATGGTCGACAGCGACAGATCTTGGAAAGCAGTGAAAACCTTCTGCGAGCTAGTCCTGCAACAGAAGGAACTGGCGGAGCGGGCCAGAGAGGTCGACCCACTGGCCGACCAAAGGCGCCGCAAGCGAGCCGGACGAAGACGGGCCGCGCACGACCGCCGCCTGCCTCCGTAGAGTGGCCATAGGATGGCAGGCATGGGGAAGTCTGCCATCCGTCAATCAGCATTAGGCCACTGAAGGCGGAATGATGTGAGGATGTAAAATTGAGGCCAAAACGGCCTCCGGAGGCGGCGCTCCAGGGCTCGGAGCGGTGCTGGTGGTGCTGCAGATGCAAGCGCGAGCGTTCCTGCAGCCCACCGTACAGCACAGCGGCGGCAGACGGAGAGGTTTTTTAGTGGGTAAACTCGGGGTCCCATCAGCCCATAACGAGGAGTCCCACATAACCACCCGGGTCAGTCCCCACACCCGGGTGGTATGCGTAACGCATTTTTCCTCTCCTAAAAAAAAAAAAAAAAAAAAAGGTTAGGTTAGGTTGGGGTGCAGGGCTGGTTCCTCCTCGTGGTGCACCCTGGGAGGGGGAGGATAGCCGCTCAGTTGCGCGCTTGCTATCCTCCCTCTGCGAATACCAGCCACAGGCGGCAGCGGTTGAGTCAGACTCCCGCGAGGGCTTTATTGCCGGGTTTTTGTTAGCTGCTCCCAGCTCGCCTCAGGTCAGCTGAGATAGCAAGGGATGCAGCATGGCCCTACTGGGCAGTGACGGTGGTGCGTGGCACCGTGTTGTCGGGGCTCTCTAGAGCCAGCGGCCGATGAGCGGCGTGGGATGGCGGGCCTTCAAGGCCTGCGGCGCGGCGGGTGGGTTTCCGGCCCTCCGTCGGGCAGCCCGTAATCCGCACTGAGCGGACCGGGGGCGCTGCTCACTGAGAGTAGTGCCGAGTGGAACAAACCACTATAAAAAATGAACCGGAGGGTGTCGCTCCAGAAATGGAGGCGACGGGTGCGGCGATGTGCCAGGTGCACTCGACGATGTCGACGCCGGACCAACCGTTGCCCAAACCGAGTCCGTGGTCATGTTTTACGGCTCTGGTTGGGCACCGGGGGCCTTGCCTTAATTGGCTGGGCCGCGAGGAAGACAACCTCAATAAAAAATCACTCCCAATCCTAAGCGGCGCAGCACCGCGAGAGGATGCATGGCTGAGGTGGTGTCAGCCGCTAGTGCTTCCCCCCGTCAGTGTACCGGCCGACACACTGACGGGTAATCCTAGGCTTATCCAGGTGCAGAGGGCACCGCCTGGATGGACAACGTAGATCCCTCCCACTCGTGGGAACAAGTTCATATGTCTTCCGAAATTAAAAACAAACAAAACGGTCCTTTTCAGGGCCAACCCGAAAACGGCCCTTCTCAGGGCCAAACAGAAGAGAGTATGGGAGCAGAAGAGATCGAGCGTATCTCTGGCTCAATAAACAAACAGGGCGAGAAACCAGCTAAGAAGCTGCGTGAAGTGAGGGTGTCGCTGGAGCGACTCAATAGCCCTCGAAAGGGAAGGGCAACCAAGGCAACGAATAGTCGAAGGTCTACTTCGGAAACATTAGAGACGGTCCGCTCAAGGTCGAACTCCGGTTCTTCCAGAGCTTCAAGCAGAAACCGCTTCTGGGCGGACATTGACGCTAAGCGGACCTGCCTCAATGATAGTGAGGGTGAGGAATGGCCACCACTGCCGGCACAGAGCTCGCCGCCGGTAGCGGTGGAATACAAAAAGGGGAGAGGCCGTCCCGCAACCACTGGGGAGTATGTGGGTTTAGCAGCAGCTCAGAGAGAGCTCAATGCAGCTAAACAAGAGGCCCTAAGGATTGAGGCGGAGCAAGAGATTGCTGATAGCATGGCGAGAGCACGGCAGTATCGGATGTCCCGTCTGTCGGAGTCATCAACATCTAACGACGAAACGGAGAAGTCGTCCGTAGATTTAGTTAAGTCAGCCAAAGACCAACTTAACATCATTGTCGGAGTAGCCACGAAGTCAGGCAACCTGAAAGGGACTTATGTAAAAGCCCTTAAGGAAGCCGCCTCTGTGATCGGAAATAACCTGGAGGACCTCTGCAGGCGGACAATCACAAAAGAGACCAGTTTGCTCCAGGCTGCTAATAAGCAGATGGAAATCCAGGTGGCCTATCTGCAACAGAAAGTTGCCAAAATGGAAGAGGAAATGGAAAGAAATAGAAGGGCAGCAGTCCTCCCTCAACCTCAGTCGATCCCGGAATGGCTGTCTGGTGACGTACAGCCTTCCCAAGACACAGATATGGAAGAGGTCTCGAAAGTGAAGAAGCAGGGTGCCAAAAGAAAGGTGCAAGAGGCGACCCAAGCGAAAAGAGGCAGAACTGAGGAAGCCGGACCCTCCTCATCTCTTGCACCCGCACCAGTAGACGAGGGCCTGATGCGCAGCATTATGGACCGGGTTGGCAACATGGTGAATGCCAGACTCGAGTCCTTGGAAAAGGAAGAGAGATTACTGCCAGCCAAGAATCTTCGGCCACCACTGGCTGCGGATCGACAGCTGAAGCCAGCGTCTAAGCCGGCAGGGGGCGCCAAGGGCCAAAAACTGAGTGTGACAAAGCCCACATCAAGCTCAACCACAGCGAGGGGCAAACAAGATAAGGGCAAAAAGACAAAGGGGGCATCCCAGCCAGCTCCAGTAGTCAATGAACCCCGTCCGCTGCCACCACCACCAAAATCCATGGACCAGCAATGGAGCAAAGTGGTGGGAAAAAACAAGAAGAAAGCGGCAAAATCGCAGGAAGTGCGTTCTCAACCGCAACGGAAGGAACAACAGCGACCTCAAGTGCAGGCAGCCCGCAAACTGAGGCCACCCCGCTCTGCAGCGGTGGTAATATCGATACAGCCCGAGGCTGAAGAAAAAGGCATCACGTACAAGAGCGTGCTTGCCGAAGCTAAGACGAAGGTGAAACTGGCTGAATTAGATATTCAGTCAGTGCGCTTCAAAGTCGCAGCGACCGGCGCACGACTTTTGGAAGTACCGGGGGTCGCTAGCGGCCCGAAAGCTGACAAACTGGCGGAGAAGCTTAGCCAAATATTCAGCGCTGATGAAGTTCGGGTTTCTCGGCCCACTAAGTGTGTTGAGCTGCGATTATCCGGCCTAGACGACTCCGTTACCACGGAAGACATCGCGGCGGCGATCGCGCAAGCGGGAGGCTGCACAACCCTGGAGGTCAAAGTAGGTGACATAAGGGCAGACCCTAGGGGCCTAGGATCTGCTTGGGTCCGTTGTCCTGTCGCTGCAGCAAAAGCAGTGGCCGAAGTGGGAAGGCTGCTGGTGGGTTGGGTTTCAGCCCAAGTGAAACTCCTCGAAGCCCGTCCTCAGAGATGTTTCCGCTGCATGGAGGCGGGTCATGTAAGGGCAAACTGTCAGTCAGAGGTCGATAGATCAGACCTATGCTACCGATGTAGCCAGTCAGGTCACAAGGCTAAGGACTGTTCAGCGACACCACACTGCGCTGTTTGTGCGGCGCTGAATAAAGGAGCGGGACACAGAACGGGCAGCAAAAGCTGTTCTGCCCCGCCCAAGAGATCGAAAGCAAAGGCTCGTGATGGTCTCCGGACCTCCTCACAGCCTGCCCCCCCGACCAATCCTACCATAGCAGGGGTCCAGGAGGAAACGATTATGGAAACCAATTAATATGGCCACATTAGTACTACAGGCGAACCTTAACCACTGTGCCCGAGCGCAGGATCTCCTATTTCAAAGCATGGCACAGTGGTTAATTAACATTGCTGTAGTTGCAGAGCCATATTCCGTTCCTGACCGAGCGGGATGGATTGGGGACCTCGACAAAACTGTTGCTCTTGTGTCATGGAGTAACACTGGTTCGTCGCCCTTCGTAAATGTTATAAGGGGTCACGGTTTTGTCGCAGCCACATTTGACAAGATAGCAGTCCTGGGAGGTTACTTCTCGCCCAACAAAAGCCTGGCAGAGTTTGAGCAGTTCCTCGGGGAGGTAGGCGCAGTAGTCAGGCAACTGCACCCCACTCCCGTTTTAGTTGCCGGAGATCTAAATGCAAAGTCCGGGGCCTGGGGTTCTGCAGTAACGGACGCCCGGGGCCAGTGTCTCGAAGAATGGGCAGAGACTTACGGCCTGGTGGTGCTGAACCGTGGAACTGCTCTAACCTGCGTGCGACGAGAGGGTGGCTCAATCGTGGACGTTACATTTGCAGACACCACACTAGCAAGGCGGGTCCAAAACTGGGAGGTGTTGGAGGACGCAGAAACCTTATCGGACCACAGATACATAAGGTTCAGTATAACTGCGTCCCCAACAATACCACAGTTCACAGCAATGAGAACCCAGGTAGACGCCACTCCACGATGGGCGTTAAAACGAATGGATCGAGAGGTGCTCGAGGAGGCAGCAATTGTTAAGTCTTGGTTACCTGCTCCGGATGATCGCCTAGACATCGAAAACGAAGCGAGATGGCTTAAAGAGGCCATGACTAATACCTGCGATGCGGCCATGCCACGGGTCGGGCCCCGCCCACCGCAACGCAAGGTGTACTGGTGGTCAGCTGATCTAGCTGAAATACGAGAGTCCTGCGTTGCAGCTCGTCGTCAATACACTAGATGCCGCCGACGACAACAGCGCAACATCGATGAGGAGGCACGTCTATACGCAACGTACCGGGATCTAGTTGTGTCCTTCCAGGCTGCCATTGGAAGAGCCAAAGATCTGGCTGAGGAGGAAATGCTGGAGAGTCTCAACAAAGACCCCTGGGGCAGGCCGTACAAGATGGTGAGAGGCAAGCTCCGTCCTTGGGCCCCACCACTGACGCAGACTCTCCAGCCGGTACTCCTTAACCGAGTGGTGGATACCCTCTTTCCGGAGACAGGTGGTCACATTCCACCTCCAATGGCACCACCCGAACATCCGGCTGTAAACGATCCCACTGCCATGGAAGTAACTGAGGGCGAATTAGGTGCGGCAGTGCTGCGCCTAAAACAAAAGAACACTGCTCCGGGCCTCGACGGTATCCCGGGCCGGGCATGGGTTGTGGCGTTGGGTCCTCTTGGTTCACGAGTGAGGGCTCTTTTCACTGCCTGCTTCCAGCAGTGCTCGATCCCACGAGATTGGAAAGCAGGCAAACTAGTCCTCATTCAGAAAGAGGGACGGCCGGTCGACTCACCTTCGGCATATCGGCCCATAGTGCTGCTTGACGAGGTCAGCAAGCTCTTCGAGCGTGTCATCTCTATGCGACTCGTCAAGCACCTAGAAAGTGTTGGGCCAAACCTGAGCGACAACCAGTTCGGCTTCCGCCGTTGCCGATCAACGGTGGATGCCATCGCTCGGGTAAAAGCGCTAACTGAGGAGGCCGTGTCCCAAGGCGGGGTAGTCATCGCAGTATCGCTTGACATTTCCAATGCGTTTAACACCCTGCCTTGGGGCTGTATCAAGGAGGCGCTCAGATACCACGCTGTGCCGCAATACCTGCGCCACATCTTAGACGCATATCTGGCAGAACGCGAGGTACGATACCCAGCGCAAACCAGCTGGAGCAGTAAGCGTATGGCGTGCGGAGTTCCACAGGGGTCGGTTCTCGGGCCCCTCCTGTGGAACATAGGCTATGACTGGGTTCTGCGGGGCAGAAACTTATCGGGGGTCGAACTGACGTGCTACGCCGATGACACTCTCGTTACGGCCAAAGCTAGCACGTACAGGGAGGCCTCCATAATTGCGACGGCAGGAGTGGCCCAAGTGGTGGCCAGAATTAGGAAATTAGGGCTGGAGGTCGCCCTCCACAAATCTGAAGCCCTCTGTTTTCATGGGCCCCGAAAAGCACCTCCAGTTGGGGCCAATCTGGTGGTGGGTGGTGTTTCCATCGGAGTCAAGTCGACGATGAAATACCTGGGACTCGTCCTTGACAGCCGGTGGAACTTTAAGGAGCACTTCACAAGATTGGCCCCAAAACTATTGAGAGCAGCAGGTGCGCTGAGTAGGCTCCTCCCAAACGTGACTGGACCGAAAATCGGCTGCCGTCGTCTCTATACGACGGTAGTACGATCAATGGCTATGTACGGAGCGCCCATTTGGAGTGACGCCCTAAACGACCACAACAAGACCCTCCTACGGAGACCACAGAGGGTCATGGCCACTAGGGTTATAAGAGGGTACAGAACCATCTCCTACGAGGCGGCCTGCGCACTAGCCGGCACCCCGCCATGGGATCTGGATGCTGAAGCCCTTGCTAGTATTTACAGGCGCATTGCGGACTGGCGAGCACGAGGCCAGGAACCCATGGCGGAGGAGGTGAAGCGCTGGAGGAACATTGCGCGAGACATAGTCATCCGAAAATGGAGTGAGCGACTGGAGGCTCCCAGTGCTGGGCAGCGGACTATTGGCGCCATTCAGCCCATACTGAAGGAATGGATAGAGAGGCAGCACGGAACTGTAACGTTCCACCTTGCACAGGTCCTCTCGGGCCATGGATGTTTCGGCCGATACCTGTGCAAGGTGTCTGCGAGGGAGCCGACACCGGCCTGCCATCACTGCGGCAGTGCGGAAGATACGGCGGCACACACACTAGAAGTGTGCCCAGCTTGGACTGACCAACGCGCCACACTTGTGGCCGTAGTGGGAAACGATCTCTCACTGTCTGCCCTGACAAAAGCCATGGTAGACAGTGAGAGGTCGTGGAAAGCGGTGGCGGCATTTAGTGAGGAAGTCCTCACCATAAAAGAAAAGGCAGAGCGCGACAGAGAGGACGATCCGGCCTCCCATGAAATGCGCCGCAAACGAATTGGAAGGCGACGGTTGGCATACGACCGCCGACTTCCCCCATAAGGGCACCTGTGGGTGGCTGACACGGGGACATCAGTCACCTACACATCGGTCCCAGAGGAGGAAAGCGTGTCCACATAGGCATGCCCAACAGACGGCCGGAGTACAAACTCCCCAAGACGAGTCCGATGTCTGGACAGCCGCCAGCGAGGTCACGGAAGTGTTCAACAGAGTTCCCGTGGCCTCGCCCAAATGCGGCGAGTCGGAAGACCGTGGGGTTTTAGTGGGTATACCAGGGCCTCATTAGCCCTGGGAGTCCCACATAACCACCCGGGTCCGTCCCCGCGCCCGGGTGGTATGCGTAACGCATTTCCCCACGTAAAAAAAAAAAAAAAAAAAAAAAAAAAAAAAAAAAAAAAAAAAAAAAAAAAAAAAAAAAAAAAAAAAAAAAAAAAAAGGTTAGGTTAGGTTGGGGTGCAGGGCTGGTTCCTCCTCGTGGTGCACCCTGGGAGGGGGAGGATAGCCGCTCAGTTGCGCGCTTGCTATCCTCCCTCTGCGAATACCAGCAACAGTGGTGGCAGCAGTCGAGTTTACTCCTGCGTGGGCTTCAGTGCCGGGTCTTGTCTCAGGCTGCTCCCAGCACGCCTCAGGTCATCTGAGATGGCATGGGATGCAGCCTGGCCCTTCGGGCAGCGGTGGTGGTGCGTGGCACCGTGTTGTCGGGGCTCTTTAGAGCCAGCGGCCGCTGAGCGGCGTGGGATGGCGGGCCTTCAAGGCTCGCGGCGCGGCGGGTGGGTTCCGTCCCTCCGTCGGGCAGACCGTAACCCGCACTGAGCGGGCCGGGGGCGCTGCTCACTGAGAGTAGTGCCGCGTGGAACAAACCACTATAAAAAATGAAACGGAGGAGGGTCGCTCCAGAAATGGATGCGATGGGTGCGGCGATGTGCCAGGTGCACTCGACGTGTAGTCGACGCCGGACCGACCCGTTGCTCGTCAAGGCCGTAGTCATGTTTTGCGACTTTGGTCGGGCGGCGGGGGCCCTGCCTTAATTGGCCGGGCCGCGAGGAAGAAAACCTCAATAAAAAATTACCCCCAATCCTAAGCGGCGCAGCACCGCGAGAGGATGCATGGCTGAGGTGGAGTCAGTCGTTAGTGCTTGCCCCGTTAGTGTACCGGCCGACACACTAACGGGTTACGCTAGGCTTATCCAGGTGCAGAGGGCACCGCCTGGATGGACTTTTATATCCCTCACACTCGTGGGAACCATATGGCAACTGAACTCAAAAAAACAAAAAACATGATAAAAGGCGGAGAAAAACCCAAGATTAAGGGTACAAAAGTTGAAAAGCGCATCCGAAGAAGGAGTAGGGACGGCGCAGCGAAAATGGCGGAGAGCGTGGCGGACATGCTCGCAGAAGAGGAAGAAAGCGACCAGTCATCGGACTGCACGCTAATTTCAGTTCGATCACGATCGAGGTCGAACTCTAATAGCTCGGTGGGCCCTAGCGGGCGTTTCTGGACCCATTCTAGGTCCAACAGCAGGGAAGGCTCCCTTCACCTGTCGGACGATTCGTCTATGGACGAAGCAGGGAAGGTGAAGCGCCCTAGAGGCCGTCCGCCAACAACTGGCCAGTACGTCGGCCTAGCAGCGGCGCAGAAAGCCCTCAACGACGCAAAGCGAGAGGCTCTCGAAGTCGAGGCGGAGCAGGCTGTTGCAAGCCAGGCAAAGGCAGCGAGAGCTATGTGGGAAAAACAATTCCCAAAGGTGCTCCCCGCCAAGCCAAGCAAGGATGAGACTGCCACAGGCCTCACTGAATCGGTGACCGCCCAAGTGGCCATTATCAAGGACGTAGCTATTAAGTCCAAACACTTAAAGGGCACATTTGTGCGCGCCCTCAAAGAAGCAGCGGAAACCATCGGGGAGGCTGTCCAAATTCTGAGTGAGCGCACAATCTCGGACGAGACTCGCCAATTGCAGGCGGCAAACAAAAGCTTGCAAGCGGAGATGGCCAGTCTTCGGTGTGAGCTGGCCCAATTAAAAGCGGAGGTGGAAAGGACTAGGCAAAAGGATTGCCTTGAGATTCCTCCCCCAGCGCAGGACGCAGAGATGCGCGACCCGGTGATACTCGCAACCGAAGTACGGCCATCGACACGCGCAAGAGCCCCGACGAGCAACGTTGAACCCGCTCTCGGGAACGAGGAGCTCATGCGTGCAGTGGCCCTCAAAGTAGGAGAAATCGTCGGCGCACGCCTAGATGGCCTAGAAGCCGAGGGTCGTCTGCTGCCGGCCAAACAATTGCGGCCACCACTAGCGGCAACGAGGAAGAACCAGACTGCGGCATCCTCAGTACCTTCCGCGGCTACAGCAACTGCGGGGGCAAGTGGCAAGACAATAGTCATCGATGCCACCAGGAAGCCGCAATCGGCCCCAGTCACTAAAACCCCCAAGAAGACCAAGGCGAAGGGTGGAAATAGGAGAAGCGAGGCCAGGACCCAGGCATCGAAAGGGCCACCCACGCCCCGCACACTGCCACCAGCGCCAGCCACAATGAAAGAAGGCTGGAATGTGGTGACAAGCAAAGGGAGCAAACAGAGAGCTGCGCAACGCGCCGCCCCATCGCAGCCAGTAGGGAAGGCTAAAGCCCAAAAACTCAAGGCTCCACGATCAGCGGCCGTTGTGCTAACGCTACAACCGGAAGCAGTTGAGAGGGGCGTCACCTACAAGGACGTCATTACCGAGGCTAGGACTAAGGTCCAACTAGCGGATATGGATATCGCCGGTGGACTGCGCTTCCGGAGAGCGGCTACTGGAGCGTGCATCCTCGAGATCCCTGGCACAACCAGCGGGGATAAGGCCGACAGACTAGCCGAGGCGATTCGGCAACAAGTTGGCACTGACAAAGTACGAGTGGCGAGGCCCTCAAAAAGTGTGGATGTTCGAGTCACTGGCCTCGACGAATCTGTTTCGGCAGAAGAGGTGGCTGCTGCGGTGGCACGCAATGGAGAATGCGCCATTGACGTAGTAAAGGTCGGAGACATACGCCAAGGATTCTCGGGGCTTGGCACGGTATGGGTTCGTTGCCCCATCATGGCTGCCAAGAAAATAGTTTCCGCGGGCCGACTTCTGGTGGGATGGGTCTCTGCGCAGGTCAAACTGATGGACCAGAGACCCTTGCGATGTTTCCGGTGCTTCCGCAACGGCCATGTCAGTGCGCAATGCCCAGCGGAAACGGACCGCTCAAACAGCTGCTTCCAATGCGGCAAAGATGGTCACAAAGCGGCCCAGTGCACCGCCTCGCCGCATTGTGCTGAATGTGCAGCAGCCGGTAAGCCGTCTGGGCACAGACTAAGCAGCAAGGCATGCACTGCACCCAAAGCTGCTGGAAAGAGAAAGGCGACCAATGCTGCTCGTGGCCTCCAGGCCCCTTCGCAGCTTGCTGAATTGACCCCAACGGGACAGTCTACGGCAGAGGAGGATCTATCTATGGTTGTGGGTTAAATGGACACCATAGAATTCCTCCAGGCGAACCTCAACCATGATGCCAGGGCCCAAGACCTTCTCTGCCAGAGTCTAGCCCAGTGGGGTATACACATCGCTGTAGTAGCAGAGCCCTACAGAGTGCCGGTCAGAGACGACTGGGCTGGAGACCTTGACGGTACTGTGGCCTTAGTTACGCGGAGCGCTGCCGGCTCCAGTTTTAGGAGCGTAACGAAGGGTCACGGCTGTGTCGCTGCAGTCTGCGGGGAGTTGGCGGTAGTCGCGGTTTACTTCTCCCCCAACAAAAGCCTGGCAGACTTCGAGACGTTCCTGGTGGAGCTCGGCGCCCTTGTTGGCAGACTGCATCCCGCCCCTGTGATTGTCGCGGGCGATTTTAACGCCAAGAGCCTGGCGTGGGGATGCCCAGCAACCGATCCACGGGGGCGCACTCTCCTAGAGTGGGCAATTGGCGCAAACCTGGCGGTCATCAACACCGGCACGGAAAACACGTGTGTGCGGCAACAGGGCGGTTCCATCGTAGACATAACGTTTGCAAGCACCGCCCTGGCACACCGTGTTCAAAACTGGGAGGTCCTGGTTGGCGTCGAAACACTATCCGACCACCGTTACATCAGATTCGGAGTCGCGACGCTCTCCAGGCCCGATCGCCCAAGACGCAACGACCCAGTCGGTGATGGTCCTCGCTGGGTGCTTAAAAAACTTGACCGAGAGTCCCTAGAACTGGCGGCTTTGGTTCGGTCATGGACAGTGGAACCGGAGGAGGCGGTTGACGTGGAGGTAGAAGCCGAATGGTTCCGTAAGTCCATGACTGAGGCGTGCGACGCGGCAATGCCTCGAGCCAAGACCTTCTCTCCCCGACGCGCAGTGTACTGGTGGTCTCCAGATCTTGCGCAGTTGCGCGAGGAGTGTGTGCTCAAGAGACGCCAGTACACACGGCAGAGAGGTCGTCGGCTGAGAGATGAAGAGATGGAAGCGACCCTGTACTCGAGGTATAAGGAGGCAAAAGTGGCCCTAAAATCTGCCATTAGCAATGCCATTGACCGGGCAAGGGAAGAGTTCCTGGAGATTCTAAACAGAGACCCATGGGGGAGGCCATACAAGTTTGTCAGGCAGAAACTCCGCCCGTGGGCCCCTCCACTGACACAGAGTCTCCAGCCCCAGCTGCTGGATAATGTGGTTGCTACTCTGTTCCCCCATAGACCTCCACAACCCCCACCGCCAATGGCGCTACCTGGGGCAGCTGAGAGGCAGCAGGAGGCAGAAACAGAGACACCCAGGGTCACTGAAGGTGAGCTCGGAGCGGCGGTGCTGAGGCTAAGGGCGAAAAATACGGCGCCTGGGCTCGACGGAATCCCGGGTCGAGCCTGGGTTCTAGCCATGAGTGCCCTGGAGCCAAGGTTGCGACGGCTATTCAGCCAATGCCTGGAGCAGGGTCGCTTCCCAGATGCATGGAAGATCGGTCGCTTGGTCCTGCTAAGGAAAGAGGGTCGTCCTGCGGAGTCACCGTCGGCCTACCGGCCCATCGTGTTGCTTGATGAGGTGGGCAAGCTCTTTGAGCGTATCATCGCCAACCGTCTCATCAAGCACCTTACCGCCGAGGGGCCGGGCTTGGCCGATTGTCAATATGGATTCCGCAGTGGTCGCTCAACTGTACATGCGATCCTGCAGGTCAAGAGGATAGCGGAGGATGCAGTCTCCCAGGGTGACGTCGTCTTGGCAGTGTCGCTTGATATTGCCAACGCTTTTAACACCCTCCCCTGGGGCTGCATCATTGAGGCGTTGCTGTACCACCAAGTACCCCACCATCTCAGCCGAATTGTAAGGGCCTACCTGTCTCGAAGGTTTGTGGCCTTTCCCGGGCAGTATGAGTGGGAGAGGCGGGAAATGGTGTGCGGTGTTCCACAGGGGTCGGTACTAGGACCACTCCTGTGGAACATCGGATACGATTGGGTGTTGCGAGGAGGTCGTCTGCGCGGGGTGGAGCTGGTGTGCTACGCCGACGACACCCTTGTCACAGCGCGCGGGGCCTCACTTAGAGACGCGTCCATCTTGGCCACTGCAGCAGTGGCACATGTCGTGGGAAAGATTCGGCGGCTAGGGCTGGAGGTTGCCTTAAATAAATCGGAGGCCATATGCTTCCACGGCCCCCGAAGAGCACCCAAGCCCGGATCCCACATAATTGTCGGCGGCGTGCGAATCCCCATCCAACGGACGATGCGGTACCTTGGCATCGTCCTGGATAGTCGGTGGTCCTTCGAGGCGCATTTCGAACGGCTGACTCCAAAGCTGCTGAGTGCGGCTGCTGCGCTCGGGCGCTTGCTCCCGAATCTTGGGGGCCCGAAAGCGTCGTGCCGTCGCCTATACTCGGGGGTAATAAGATCAATTGCCCTTTACGGTGCCCCAGTATGGGCTAAAGATCTCAACGCCGGGAATGCCAATCAGCTGCGCAGAGCGCAGAGAGTAATGGCGATAAGGTCCATACGGGGATACCGCACGATCTCAGGAGAGGCGGCATGTGTGCTGGCCGGATCTCTGCCCTGGGATTTAGACGCGAGGACCCTTGCGTCAGTCTTCTTCTGGCGTGAGGAGGCGCGTGCTAGAGACTTTTGGCCAGCACCGCAGGAGATCCAGGCCAAGCGTGACGAACTATGCCGCGAGGCGATTTCGGAGTGGGTGGACCGACTGACCAGACCAACTGCGGGCGCCCGGACTGTTGCGGCGATACGCCCAGTCATGACACAGTGGCTGGAGCGGACACATGGCTCCCTCACGTTCCGGCTCGTGCAGATTCTATCGGGGCATGGTTGCTTCGGGAGGTATCTGCACAAAGTTGCCGGCAGGGAGCCGACGGAAGAGTGTCATGAATGCGGCGCAGCGGTGGATACCGCTCAACACACTCTGGACGAGTGCCCAGCGTGGGGGCCAGAAAGGGACGACCTGGTGGCTATAGTGGGGCAGGATCTGTCGCTGCCAGCCGTGGTGAAGTCCATGGTCGACAGCGACAGATCTTGGAAAGCAGTGAAAACCTTCTGCGAGCTAGTCCTGCAACAGAAGGAACTGGCGGAGCGGGCCAGAGAGGTCGACCCACTGGCCGACCAAAGGCGCCGCAAGCGAGCCGGACGAAGACGGGCCGCGCACGACCGCCGCCTGCCTCCGTAGAGTGGCCATAGGATGGCAGGCATGGGGAAGTCTGCCATCCGTCAATCAGCATTAGGCCACTGAAGGCGGAATGATGTGAGGATGTAAAATTGAGGCCAAAACGGCCTCCGGAGGCGGCGCTCCAGGGCTCGGAGCGGTGCTGGTGGTGCTGCAGATGCAAGCGCGAGCGTTCCTGCAGCCCACCGTACAGCACAGCGGCGGCAGACGGAGAGGTTTTTTAGTGGGTAAACTCGGGGTCCCATCAGCCCATAACGAGGAGTCCCACATAACCACCCGGGTCCGTCCCCACACCCGGGTGGTATGCGTAACGCATTTTTCCTCTCCTAAAAAAAAAAAAAAAAAAAAAAAAAAAAAAAAAAAAAAAAAAAAAAAAAAAAAAAAAAAAAAAAAAAAAGGTTAGGTTAGGTTAGGTTAGGTTAGGTTAGGTTAGGTTAGGTTTTTTTTTTTTTTATAGAGAATGGAGTTTATTTACCCCATTCGTACAAATTGGCGATAAGCTTTGAGCACGCGGTGCTATCGGTTTACACGTTGTGCTCAGCCATGAGTTAGGTCTTAGTGATTAATGTTTAGTTAGTTTATTAAACTGTAAGTAAAATGAGACGGGGAGAAAAAGATGAGTTGAATATTTATGTGGAATTAAACGATTTTAGATTGTTGATAATGTATTTAAGGAGATTTAAGAAGCTTTCGGCAGTGGACTCTCTGGAAAAACATTCGAGAATGTTTCCAGTGTCTACGCGGAAGTTTTGACAGATAATATTGTGGTCAAGACGTTGACGGGCGAATCTGGGACATTCGGACAATAGGTGTGCAAAAGTTTGTTTTATTGGTTTAGTATTGTCGCACGGGCAATGATCATTGGCCGTGATATTAAATCGGTGAAGGTACTCTTTGTGAAAGGCATGGTTACTAAGGTATTGGGTGATGTAAAAATTAGGTGTGAACTTAGAGATGAATTCTCTAAGTTCTCGGTGGGTGGGGAAGATTGACTTTGTGTATTGACATTTGTGGTTGTTGTTGTAAAATGTTTCGGAAGCTAATTCTAAAGTTTTGAGGTTGTGCAGTTTGATATGGGAAATTGGGATTTCATTGTAAATGGGAGTTTTGTGAGCTTTGGCGGCTTCCTTGGCTGTCTGATCAGCCAGCTCATTCCCAGGAATGCCGCAGTGGGCCTTAGCCCAGATGAAATGTGTAGGAGTGTTTGGGTGTGTGTGGATGAGTGTGTGAATTTGTACTACAATGTGGTTGTAGTTGTTGGGGTCCATGATTGCCATCAATGACGACTTGCTGTCAGAGAACAGGAGGAGCTCACGTGGATGGTGTTTGTAGGCCAGCGTTAGGCATTCCTTTATTGCTACGAGCTCCGCCTGGAAAACAGAGCAGCAGTCGTGGAGTTTGATTTTCTTGGTTATCGTCGGGTGATTAGGCCTGACGATTACGAAGGCTGCACCTACCCCGTCTTCGCTCTTACTCCCGTCAGTATACGCTCTCCAGGTGTCAGGTGTGGTTGTTGCGTGCACTATTACCGCTTCATCGTGTTCGGCGATGTTGTTGACCTCGGAGAATGGTATCGTCACTCTGTTGGAGGGATGTAGGAGCTCCGACGGTGTAGCAAGGCGTTCTATTGGGAGATCGTGCGGGAGGTATGAGGCGTGCCCCAGTCGCCTGGCGTTCTCCACCTCCGCTGTGCATGCTATGCGCGCTGGTAAAGGCGGAAGGTTGGCTAGTGTTATTGACAGTATGGTACTAAGCGTCTTAAACCCCCGCACGATTTTAATGGCAAATAGGCGCTGCAGCGAAAGTAACTTGCTCTGGACGCATTTAAACTTTAGGGCGTCCACCCAGACGGAAGCCGAGTAGGTGATGATCGGCGTAATGACTCCGTAATAAATGGTCCTGATATTCTCTGGGTGGACTCCCCAGGTTGGGCGTATGAAGGCTTGGAGCCTCATAAACAGCTTTTTGGCTTTGTCCACGGCGTAGTTCGCGTGTTTGACAAACTTTAGCCTGCTGTCTATGAAGACTCCAAGATATTTTATATGAGGGACAAAGGGGACGTGGATGCCTTCACATAAGATGCGGATCTTGGCTGCCTTATTAGTGAAGGCGATGGCTTGTGTTTTATCGGCTCCAAACGAGAGCTTCACGCTGCTGCCCCACTCAACGATGCGCTCTACGGCTCGATTGGTGCGACGTTCCAGTTCCTCGGTGTATTTGGCACTGCAGATCAACAGCACGTCGTCAGCGTAGGCTTGAAGGCGACATCCCGGGGGCATCTCGGTCTCGAGGAGCTCGTCCAAGATGAGGTTCCATAAGATCGGTCCTACGACCGATCCTTGGACACATCCCCTAGTCATCGCCTTCGTTGCTGAACAGTCCGCGAAGTTGACGGATACCGTCCTGCCCGTGACGTAACTTCGTAACATTTGGTAAATGTTACGCGGGCAGTCGTTGTGCTGTAGTCTGGTGAAGATCGCAGGCCACCACGCCATATCGAATGCCGACTTAATGTCGAGCGAGACAGCCAGAGCGTGTTCGCCGGCGTTTTTGGCGTTGGAAACGATGTCGAGAGCGTCTTGGATGGCAGTAGTGGTATTAGTTTGTAAACGGAAGCCATACTGTCGGCGGACGATTTTGCCCTTAAGGTGAAGGTGATGGGTCAGTCGGTTAATGATGAGCTTTTCGAGAAGTTTACCGAATACTTTCACCAAGCCGATGGGGCGGTAGGATGAAGACTTGGTGTAGTCACTTTTATTCGGTTTTGGGATGATTTTTGTAACAGTTGACTTCCAGGTGGTCGGGAAGTATTCGAGTGCTAAGCACCTGTTCATGATTTGAGTGACCACGTCGGGAAAGCATTCTGCGAATTGGTAGCAGATGTCAGAGGTCAGGTGGTCGTCGCCGGGGGCCTTTTTGTGACCAATAGTTTTCAGAGTCTCAAGGACTTCTGTCTTGGTGAATGGCGGCTCGTCCGGGTGTTGCGGCACGTTATCCACTTGGCCTCTGACATCCCTCTGCTGGTAAGTGTCCCTCTGCGGATCATCATCCGGATAGAACACTTTGAGGAGGTTCTCGGCGGTGTCCCTAGAGTCGGTGGTGTAGCTGCCATCCGGGAGTAAAAGAGTGGCATGGGGCTGGGTGATAGGTCGGGTGCGCATAATGCGGTTGGTTAGGGACCATACATCTTCTTTCCCCTGCCGCTCGCAGAAAGCCCGAAACGTGGCAGTAGAAGCAGCACAGCACGCGTCGGAGTACTGCTTTCTCAACTTGTCCCTCTCCTGAACAATTTCAGCGATCGGCAGACCTCGCTTTACGGCCTTACTTAGCTTGTGGTGGTTTTTAATAACCTGTGCTTTAAGCGCAGTTAGGTCGTCGCTCCACCAAAGGGGGCGGCTGGGCGGTTTTTTGGAGCGGGGCAGAAGTACATCGCATGTAGTCTGTATGGCGTGGGTAGTGGTTTGAATGATATCGTCAAGTTCTTCTTTGGTGCAGTGGTGAATGTCAGCAGTGTTAGGGATTTTGTTGGCTAGGCTGGTACGAAATTCTTCTTTGAGGGCGTCCCATTTAATATTGGTAGTATTGTATCGGAAGGTGGATAATTTGAGTTTTTTATTAAATTTGGAACCGTTGTTATTGAGAAGCGGGATAGAGAAGGTGATGGCATTGTGGTCAGAGGAGGGGCAAATACTGGAGTTGACGCGCCAGTTCTGGATGTCTATTAGGTTCTGCCCACAACGGGAGTGGTTGCTTATTAAGGTGATATCTACTATTGAGGCCCGCGGGAGGCCGTGGGTAATAGTTTCAAATGTGGGGTCGGTGCCAATGTTGCAGATGGTATGGTCGTGCGATATAGGAAGGTCCGCAATGAGGTTACCTCTGGCATTCGGCAGTTTACATCCCCATGAAGGATGCCAGCCATTAAAATCCCCCCCGATGATGTGCAGGGTTAGGTTAGGTTAGGTTAGGTTAGGTTAGGTTAGGTTAGGTTAGGTTAGGTTAGGTTAGGTTAGGTTAGGTTAGGTTAGGTTAGGTTAGGTTAGGTTTAGGTTAGGTTAGGTTAGGTTAGGTTAGGTTAGGTTAGGTTAGGTTAGGTTAGGTTAGGTTAGGTTAGGTTAGGTTAGGTTAGGTTAGGTTAGGTTAGGTTAGGTTAGGTTAGGTTAGGTTAGGTTAGGTTAGGTTAGGTTAGGTTAGGTTAGGTTAGGTTAGGTTAGGTTAGGTTAGGTTAGGTTAGGTTAGGTTAGGTTAGGTTAGGTTAGGTTAGGTTAGGTTAGGTTAGGTTAGGTTAGGTTAGGTTAGGTTAGGTTAGGTTAGGTTAGGTTAGGTTAGGTTAGGTTAGGTTAGGTTAGGTTAGGTTAGGTTAGGTTAGGTTAGGTTAGGTTAGGTTAGGTTAGGTTAGGTTAGGTTAGGTTAGGTTAGGTTAGGTTAGGTTAGGTTAGGTTAGGTTAGGTTAGGTTAGGTTAGGTTAGGTTAGGTTAGGTTAGGTTAGGTTAGGTTAGGTTAGGTTAGGTTAGGTTAGGTTAGGTTAGGTTAGGT
>JALPQI010013224.1:0-36282 GCA_025490895.1 Thaumatotibia leucotreta
GAATTTACGATATTTAAATATAGGTATCCTACCTACCTACAATTATACACCAAACCACTGTTTGCCAACTTACCCTAAGTAACAATATTATTAAGTTATTTGCTTTGCTTCCTTGTACTACTTAATTGAATATGGTCTCATAGTTGATACTGTTAATAGTTTCAGTTACCTACGGTTCGTGTGAGGGCGAATTTTTTGAAATGATTTAAGGTGGAAGTACCTACATACCAGTGCGTAACATGTTAACAGAGAATATTTATTTGAATTACGATATTTTCCTCATGTATAATTTCTACAGAAAGTATTGTCATTTGTTTTGGGGGAGGAGTTTGAAAGTTTTGTTAAATAGTAATTATTTGAAAGGGTGAACATTATCTAAAATATCTCAAAATTGAATATTTTCTTATTCAACTCTATTGTATGTACGAATAAGTGTCAGGTGCTTTTGCTGGCAGTCCCAATAGATGGCACCTCAATACAAGTTTGAATATCACATTTGGTACTTGGAAAATATCAACACTCAGTCCTAATAAATGTCAGCCTGTCTTAAAATTATGCAAATAATTTAGATAACGCGTGATTACAAAAAAATGAGAATCATATTCCCTAGACCTCAAAATTAAACTAGTCACATAAATGACATAGTTGTTCATGAACTTGTAGCGATATCTCAGAGGTTCTTAAAATTAGCTTTCTTAATTTTTTAAAGTATTTCCGTTTTTGACGAAATGGAGTTGAAAGAATAAACTGTAAAAAATGTCTTGGACATATTTAAATTTCAAACTTAAACATAGAAGAAACCTAAGTAAATAGGGAAATTTCATTAATAAAAGTGTTTGCTCATCCTCTCCTTATAGAATCCTTACATCCCTGGCAACAGCTTACAGAAATGGTAACAGCAAATCAGCAAACATATGACCAAGGAAAGACTAAACAAACAGAATTGTAATTTTAACCATTATGATTCCACATAAAAAAAATAAGTTTTTACATGGCTCCCATGTTTGTTGATGTTTTAAAAACATTGGTTTAGAATGTAGCAAGACGAAAAGAAAACCAGAATACTTTGATCTGTAAAAATATTTTTTTTCTTCACAATCTTACTGGATGACTTGAAATTATAGAAAAAAATGGTTAATTTCATCAAGGAGTGGAAATCCAAAACCTCAAATATTTTTAACCATCTTGTTGTATGGGAGATTTTTTTGCATTAATGTATTAATTTAGTATACAATTGGAAGTTTGAAATTTTTGTGCAGTTGTGTAAATGGGTCAAAACATATGTACCCAAAAGAAAAAAAGAAGCCGTCCAACACTCTTGTCCAGACATTGGGTTTAACATTTGACGAAAATCTTACCATGAACCGTATCTTAAATTCTATTAATGGTGTCGTAAATAGCCGTTACGTGTAAATAGCCTAAGGACATCCAATCATTAAAAATAATAAACAAAATATATTTTTTACGCCTCTGAATCAATTCTAATTTTTTTGTTATCACCCGTTATAAGCTAATTATTTCAAGGTTGGGATATGAAGTATTAAAGGCACATACCTATATTTATCATCGTTTAAATGCCCTTATAGTTGATTTTATCTGATCGACGATGGCAACTCAAGCTATGATGACAAGTATTGGTACAGCGTCGGGTACTAGTACTTCCACCTTATCTCACCATCACCACCTATTAAAAAACGGGTAATTTTTCCCTGTTTAGGAGGTAACAAAGTGGCCGTGTGGTGACGGCAGTAAGAATACATTTGTCACCACCCCAACTCCTCCTGCGGGTGTCGTAAGAGTCGACTAAGGGATTTAAGTGTCACTGACCATTGTACAAGATTGATGATGGGTAGCAGCGTCATCATAGTGGACACATTACTGCGATCGCCAATCCGCTTGCCCAGCGTGGCGATTATGGGCATTCACCTCCTAATGCGTCTATACGCATAGTTAATAGGAGAGGCCTACGTCCAGCAGTGCACTAACATAGGCTGATGATATGATATGATATAAAGTGGCAGTGGTTTACTGTTCTAGGATTTTCTATTGTCATTGAATAGTACGTTCATAATTGTAAATAAATATTAAATATATAAATATGTTTCATCATCATATCACCCGAAAGACGTCCACTGCTGAACATTTACACCTCCCCCAAAGCTTGCCACAATGACCGGTCCTGCGACATCCGCATCCGCTTCAGTCTACCTTGTGGGGGGCCTACCCACGCTGCGCCTTCCGATACGTGGCCACCACTCGAGAACCTTTCCGCCCCAACGGCCATCGGTTCTGCGCGCAATGTGCCCTGCCCACTTCAGTTTAGCGATTCGGAGAGCTCCCTATATCAGTACTTTAGTCTCTTCTAATTCGATCTCACAGATGTCGTTAAATATGTTTAATATTAAATACTCGTAAATATCTCCTTAAGTCGGCCCCTCACTGCTGAGGATCGTGGCCATGATGTAGTCGCTGAAGAAGGCCTCTCCATCTACTGCGTTCTTGAGCTTGATGAAGGGCCAGAGATATCGGCATCTGTAGTTCCTCGGACACCTGGTCGGACCATCTTCTGGGACTACGTCCTCTTGGTCGCTTGCCATCCACATTGCCAGTTATTAATAACTTTTCTGAGTTATCGGTGCCTCGGCGCGCTATATGTCCGAAGTACTGCAATATTCTTTGGAGGCATATTGTTGAGAGGCGCGGCTGCTTGTTCAGCTTAAGCTCTGCCAAGATCGACATATTAGTGCGGCGCGCTGTCCAGGGTATGCGGAGCATTCTTCGCCAGCACCACATCTCAAACGCGTCGATCCTTTTTCTGTCCGCCGCTTTCAGAGTCCAGCCTTTGCATCCGTAGAAGAATATCGGAAAGACTAGCTTGTAAAAGCTACTTGTAATGTATAATTTAGTTTCCCTTTTGATGTTACGGTCTTTCCAAATCTTGTTTAGCTGAGTCATTGCAGTCTTAGCCATTCCGATGCGACGACGAATTTCTTGTTCACAGCCACCTTTGTTACTAATAACAGATCCAAGGTACTGGAAATTACGTACAGTTTCCAAATCGTTCAGGTGGTTTGTACTCTGCGGTGCATTGAAACGGTCGACATACATCACTTTGGTTTGGTTTTTGTTGATGCTTAGTCCAAACTCTTTGCTAGCCTGTTCTACGCGATTTAATAGCTCTGCCATCTCTGACTCAAATGCAGCGATCAATGTACTATCGTCAGCGTAGCGCAAATTGGATAGTGTAACGCCACCAACCTTGATCCCACCTTTCCATCCTTCCAGAGCTTTACGCAGTATATGTTCGCCGTAGATGTTAAACAGGACAGGGAAAATTACACAGCCTTGGCGAACACCTCACTGGAACTTAAAACGACTGGAGGTGTGATTCCCTATGGTTATGGTTCCAAAGCCTGACTCGTACAAATTCCTGACCAGACGCACCATGTGACTCGGTACACCAGCTAGATGAAGGATCTCCCTTAAATTTTGCCATCTTACAAAATCAACGGCCTTTTGGTAGTCCACGAAACATAATGCGACTGGCGTATTTAATTCGTAGCATTTTTCAACAGGAGTCTTAGGTTAATGATCTGTTCCCTGGTCCCTTTGCCTTTTACGAAACCTGCCTGCTCCTGTGGTATTTGCCAGTCCAGGAATGATCTTAATCGGCTGTTGATGATGTGCAACATTACCTTGCTCGAATGGGAGTTTAAGGCTATGGTCCTATAATTATTGCAGTCCTTTATCGAGCTTTTTTTATGGAGTGGGAGTGTCGATGAGTGAACCCAATCACTCGGCCATTCGCAAGTTTTCCAGACCAAATTGCAGATTTTATGCTTTAATTTAGTGCCTTCTGGACCCATGCATTTTAATATATATATTTATAGATGAATATAATTCATATTAAGTAAATATATTAAATATTCAATAAATATATTTAATATAATATTTGTATAGGTGACACATTATCACATTAACATGAAGTAGGTACCTATTTACTTATCTATGAATCAAGATTCATGAGATACAGCCCGGACAGACAGCCGGACGGACGGTCTCTTTACCCTTTGGTACGTAGCTTTGGAAAAAATTAATATTCTATGGTAATTGGTATTTTTTTCTACTCCCGTACTTTTATTTGTCATTTACATGGTCGTGAACACACCTTTAAGCCCCTACCTTATATTCCCTATAAACGCATATTGTCTATTCCCTATAAACGCATTCGGGTTCACACGCAGTGCGTTTTTTGCATTTTAAGACACCTCGTGTATACAAGACTTGATGAAATACATGGCTGCCAAGCCAACCTAATTTTAAATGTCATTTCTGATGAACAGTAAACCATAGAGGAGCTTTCTTTTTTAATTTTGACGTCTCCCACCCGACCTTGATGATTAATAAAATTACATTGGACTAAGAATATTTCTCAAATTTACAATTTTATTTGAAAATAAGTTAAACAACGTTGTTTAACTGAGTCAAAAAATGCTCGTGGCGTCATTAATAACAATTTTCGGCTTCGCCTCATATTGTTACCCACGCCACTCACCTTTTTTGACCTCTCTTAAACAAGGGTTGCATAAAATACTAATTCCATCATTTTTTTATTGGTTTTCATAACACTAGTACGTTTTGATTCTACATTAAATAAAACCATAATAATCTTTGCTGCTTTATAGTATTACAATATTTAATACATTTCTACACCTTTAACCACGTTTATTGCGTAACATATTCGAACATTTCGAACTCAGAATCACCTACGTGGGCACCTAGATCAATAGGGTGAACATGGGGTGAACGATTTTGATAGGTAGGTAAGTGTGTCAAATTAAATCTTACCTACGTTGTAAATTGAACAAAATTTAAAATAGTATCGTTCCTAGTGTCGTCACTTCTGAATTTTACATGAAACAAGAAGGCCAATCAACTTTATTCGCCCATCAAAATCATGAAAAATTTGTATTTTTTGTCAATATTATGGTAATTCAGTCAACAAACTCTTACTTTCATATAAACTTAGGGATAAATGTCTATTGAGATACCATTAAAATAAAAGAACAAATACTAAAATTAGATGAAAAATCTACAGTATTAATTACTTTATTGGCCTGTCCTGTCATGTAATAGTACATTTCCTAACTAGGCGGGAGAACTTTTTTTCGGCGAGGGTGAAAGTTGGAGCCCGAGTGAAACGAGGGCGACAATCACCCGAGTTAAAAAAAAGTTTTAGCACGTGTAAGGGACGATTTTTTTCATAACAAGTGCGTCAAAAAGATAATTAAGTGTGCGGAAAGTTCGTTTTTTCGCACTAGTTAGGAAAATGATTTTTATTTTCAATCAGAAATTACATTCATATTGTGTTACTGAAGTTTTTCGTGTAATTGCAATTAACAAACTGCACGAAAGAAGTTGATAGTTGCCATTGCCACCACACTAAGCGTTTATTATGGTAGGTAATAGGTACTCGTATGAATTCTAATCGTAAATTAGGCATTAAGTGTAATTACTATAATCCTTGTAAGTAAAACTATAATGCAGCTAATGAAAATGACAAGCAATAAGCCTTTCTTTCAGGAGTTCGATTGACTGAACTTCAAATTAGGTATGCATTTTTTTACTATTTTTCTATGAATGAAGGTACATACTTAATTTTAATAACAACACAGACTTACTCGTAATTTCCAAACACGACAAGTGTCATTGAGGTTTTCAGCGGTGATTCCATTTCACATCCACAAGTGGTTTCCCAGAGCAAATTAACTACCTAAGTGACCTACTGAATGTAGTTCCGTATTTGTGTTATAGTCAGGGCACACGTAGAAAAATAAATACGCATCTACGGCATCAATACATTTGTTTATAAATTTACTATAAATATTGTGTAGAAAATTAAAACAAATATACTTACTTTTTTATTTTGAAGCAGCTTATTTAATTACAACAATAAGTAATTCCGTTAAAACTACATAAGGTATAATTTTCTCACCATATGATTAAAAGACGAACAAAGTAAGTACATATGTTACTCAATATCTCCGAGAATCGTGAACCGATTTTTTTTACAATGAACGGCTATAACTCCTCTATGGTCCCGTTGGCACAACGTCTGAGTCTGGTGATGGGGAACTCTGTTTAAGTAGGTTTTTTTAATTGGTGGTAATTTCCTTTCCTATAAGTAAGTACAGATATTTTTTTACGCCCTAGTGCGAGAAGTGGTTAATTTTTTCATGTCAGGTTGAAAAATACTGAAATACATCGTACTATACACGTGAGGAATGGAAAATCGTAGGTAGCTTCGTGTTGATTGAAAACACTGCTTTTTGTCGCCACTCGTTTCGAACTTAAATTTTTTCGCACTTGTATCGTAATAATGTAGGTACTATTTTATTTCCAGTGTATTTTAATATTTTTAATAATTTAAAAAATCCTAATTCAAGATTTTTTTCGGACCCACGAATCAAAAGTTAGAGGATCTAGACATAATTTTTTTTTCATTTTGGAGCAGTTATCTTCGAAAATATTGTAATAAAATAAATATACCCCCCAAAATATTATTCAGTAAATAAAAAAAACATCTCCACTTTACGTTTACCCGATTTTTTATATTTTAATTTACCACTTTGTCGGCGTAATAATTATAATTATATTATCTATATGAAATTCTATATTTCCATTACCTACTAACGGTCACTGAGCTATGCTACGGACAGACAGACGGGCATAGACTAAGCGAAATTATAAAGGTTCCTAGTTTACTAAGGAACCTTAAAATTGATCATCTTTAAAAAGTCCTGCCTTCGTTGGCTACCCTATTTTGCCAAGGGACGAAATCTTTAAGGTTTATCGGTAGACACAGATTTTTAGAGGCGTGGTGAGAAGAATCTCCATGAGTGTAATAAAATGATAAACTTTGGCGACTAACGCCTAATAATCAAGAGCGCGAATCGATGTGAGTTGTCGCGGGGGGTTCGAAGACAGGCAGAGGGAGGAGCGCGGGGGCGAGGGGCGCCGCAAGCACGGCGCAAGTCGCCGCTCGTATCGACCGCCCCGGATGTGCATTGCAATACCGAAGGAGAGATCAGACTCGACAAGCGCGGAACGTGCCGCGGATTGCGATTTGCGATCGACCGTTTAGATCGAATGCAATCCTGAACTGCTTCGACCCGCAGCGCGATCAATTTTTCCACTCTATCTTTAGTATTTACAGACTTCCTCGGCTGTCTTCCGCCCAATAATAATAACGAGTATAAACCCAGTAAGGTTTATAGTATACGATCGATGAAAAGGAAATCTACTGGCCGATATGAAGATAAATGATCCATTAAGCTTGGTACCTCAAGATCGGAAACATTAAAACCTCTTTAAATTTTTTCAGCTTACTTTTTTTTAATGAATTGAATATCCCAATAAATACTCGTGGTACCTTTGTGCCAGAAAAGCATCTTTTATCAGTTTTATCACAATACATGTGTATGTAGATAAGCCGTAGGTATCATATTTCTGTCAAACATCCTAATGTCAGAATATTGGATACCAACGTAAAAACAGAAATTAGGCAGTACGGAAATGTAATATTGGTATGTAGGTTATACTTATACCAATCGTTAGTAGAATGTAAAAAAAATAAACAAAACTGAAGAATGTCTGTCTTAACAATGTGTCTATAAGAGCAAAAGGGACAAACAATTATTAGCGGCTTGTTAAGTTAACAGACGTTTATGAATAAGGGGGTTACATTATTCCATAAAACGCAATTTTAGCACACAATCTTGGTTTTATTACGAACTTAAAATCTAAACCTTGAGTCCACATAGTACCTATGTACCTACACATATATAGTATTTTGAGTTACAATTATTGCTATTTATTAGTATTAACGTAAAATGAAATCTGCGAACGTGTTTCACGATATGTGGCAAAGACGTCAAATGCTATGGAAATTCAATCATACCTATTTGCTTACATTTTTTTATTTTACTGACGATTGGTATTGTTAAAGTCTATCGGCGCAGGTTATGTGTGTAGGTACTCGTAGGGATGACAGTATGTTGATAACAAAATGTACCCATATATCTTACTCAGAAAACAGCCCCTGGGAATCCGGATATACCTGTCAATGTACGAATATCTTCGCGATAGCTAAAGGTGCATTCAGACCAGACGAACATTCGCTATTCTAACCCCCCCCTCTACGAAATTTGATCGTTACACAAAACGTGATTGGTTGATTTCGTAGAGGGATAGAACAGCGAATGCTCTTTTGGTTTAAATGCACCTTAAAGTAAACACTTCTTTCTCACATCTCACTTGGTACATAATAATGTCACCAAACTAATGACCCTCTTAAGTGTCCAATGCCCTACTTTTACCACCATCTCTGTGACCGTTTGGAGCAACCATACCAAATACCCTGGGAGTGTTCGATCTGATTTCGCTCTACTCTTACGCCTGATTTTAGGTATTCGGCACAACAACGAGAACATTCAAAATTGCTAATAAGTATCCTGGGAAATGAAAGCTTAAGTACTTTGAGCTTTTTCCCGTTATAACTATTTTTTCAGTACCTATTAGATTAGGGTCAGTCACATGACTAGGTTATGAGTAGGTAACTGCATAATTGTGTCATTTGTATGTAATGAAATCGAAATGTAATAATTGTTAGACAATTTGCTAAAAACAGTTTTAAAACCTAAACCTGCCACGTCAATGAATTCTTGTAGTGTAGCCTAATACAGTGGTCATATGCCTAGGCCTTAAATTTTGGTTATAGTCTACTTAATAAGTGCTTTACCTACCACTGTAAACATTTGGAGGGGTAGGGTAACCTAACAAAAATATTTTACGGTCTAAAATTGCAACTTTGAGTGAATTTAAAATCGTAACCGGCCACCAGAATAAAATGGTCTTAAATTTTGGTATTGATACTTTTTGCATACTCCCACACAATGCATTAAAAATTTTGAGAGGTGAACTTAAAAATTGTTTTACTTAGGGCCTTTTTGGCCCTCAATTTAAAAATGTTAGCGGCGGGGATCTTTTAGACGTAGGTTTTAAGATGCGTATAGATAACGACATTTTGATAGTAATGACCTATCACTATCCCATTATTAAACCTTTTTGATATGTTTACGGTATTGTGGTGGCTCCATTACTATTAGGTCTTTGTATCATATTCAGGTTGACTGTTTCTGTTAACTATTATTTACCGCTGCTATTTACGCCCTATAATAAAATTATTGGTTCCTACTTAATTGCCTTGCCAAGCAGAGACGTGCACGTGCAGGGACCGTACACGCTGGTTTTCGTAGAGACACTGGTCGCTTGCAGTCGACATCGAATGAGAATATCAGCTATGAAGTTCGCGGCTTTATCACTGTCATTTGCATCGCATAATTAATTGATACTCGTGTTATTGGTGTTGTCACGTCCTTATGGAACCGTATTAATGTATACATTAACATTAACATATCTTATACTGGAGCAACAAAATAAATAAGTAAGTACCTAATACCACGAAAATAATTGCAAGGGTCTAATCAAAATAAAGTGCTTGATATACTCGTAAATATACTCTGTCCAATCAGTTTGTCAGTAGAAATGGGCGGTAAATTAAAAAACAAAATTGGCGGGAAGAATTGATTGTCCATAGAATATGTGAATTTGCCACCTTGCTCATAGTAAACCTTATTTTTTTGTGCAGAATGTAAAAATATTCTAAATTCAAAACAAAACATATTTTTTAATTTAATTTCTTGACTTTAATTCCTTTTCGAAGAGATCCTTACCTGAAGCGAGCCAAGTAGAATGCATTGACGTTGTAGAAATATTTATACGCCGATAACGGTAGGCAAAAATCCTTAGTATTTTGTAGCCAACTAATTTAAAAAGCTCCCATGGTAGGTAGTATTTATACGTTTAATAACTCGAATTTATAAAAACAACTACCACTTTTTCTGGAACAACTCAATTAGCGGATATCGCTACAATGGAGCTTATTTATTATCCCATGGTTAGGTTCATATAGTAATGAAGAATTTATGCACTGAGGAGTTCCGTCGGACGGAACTGTAGGAGGGAGTGTTTATTTCCGGCTTGGTACGGTCAATGACTCCGTCCGGAACCATAGCTGAGCGATTAGGTGGAGTGAAACGTTTAACAATTGGCACTATCTTCTTGCAGCCACTGGAGTACATACCTACCTGGTATTTTCTCAGATGTACTCAGTGACAAATGTTTTCTGGTATTTCCTCTATGAATAGATAAAAAAAATACTCAGTAGGTTGCATACATTAAATTGTACAATTTCTTTAGGTAGGTACTGAAATTAAGACATCGCACACAAAGAATACCTTTTTTAGTTCTTATTGCATAATTTTTTGCTAGAACTATGAATCCAATTATGTAAGCTTCCATTTTTTGCGATTTTTTTACCAATTTAGCATCCGTAACGAAATATCTAACAAACTACAGCGCTATCGGATTATCTATGTAGTTTTACTGTACATTCACACATTACTAGTTGTACTAAAACAATACTTACATATAATAAACCGTTGCTTGGCATTATACTGCGCCTGCGACGGTCTCTCACTGGAATGCACGTTGGCATCCGCTCTCGGAGCCTGCTGCAAACCTCGTTGTTTCTGTATCTACACCTGTGTAGCTCTAATATCTCAAGAGTGACAGAGATGAAGGTATAAAAGTTACAAAATCATTGTGTATGAAGTACGTGATAGACCCCCACATACATTGAAATAAGAATTTGGCGCGTAAAAAGTCCTCACTCTTCCCAGAAAGCGGCCGGCTTCACGCAATTTCTCAGAAAGGGCGATGAGCGCCATGTATGCAGTTATTTTTTTCTGGCCACTTACTTTAATGACCTGCAGTTTTTCCATGCGTTGAATTTGAATTGAATATTTTGATTAGATAGTCTCTTACAATTAGTTGGTAGCTTTGTATCATTGATTGAAATTAAATACGCCTATTTATTACTTTTATTAGCATTATCTTGTCATCATATTTTTTCTTTGAAGAATGTGCCTACTCATGTACGCGTGTACCTAGCAAGACACGAGTGCACAATCAAAGATATACTATGTCATTGAGATGCGGGCATTATATCCGGATCCGGACATGGATAGCTCGGCGGGTGATGGAGGTCGCACGGTGGACAAGTCATGAGTAGAGCACCGTGGTTGTGGTCGCAGTGCGGGCGGACGCTACTCGTCCGACGTGGCCGTATGTACTTAAACCGTTGTTAGTAGTCGAGAGGCGCACGCGGCGGCGCGGGCGCGTTTCTTTTTTGTCCCCCGCGGATTCCATTGCCCCATGTCCAACCTGTAAGTCCGGCAGTTTGCCGAGCGTTGACCGCGCTTTGCCGCGAAGCGCAAAGCCGTTGGACAACTTCGCTGCGACCCTTTCGATTGCTTCGTAGCATTTTCAGATCCCTTAATTTAATGACAGCTTTAACTTTGTAGAGGTTTGTTTCTTTTGGTACAGTATATTTATTTATTTAATCGTAAATATTTTTAAATTGGCTACTAATTTTGTATAAAACGTAGGTACTAGGATATTAAAGCATTACGTATTTTAATTGGAAGCAGGCTTTTATGTCTATTTTAAAATCGGAGCTGCAACAATAAACACTCCCAACAAAATGACTTCTTGTGTGATATGGATAAAATAAAGGCTAAATCCATTCTCGACTGTTTCAACTTTTATAGCCATAGATAATAATTTCAAGGAAATGTACTAGGTCGGACTGATAAGTAATTGTGTGTTATTATCAAAAATATTGAATGCTACCTGTCTGGCTGCTGTAATGTTTGGTTATACAGGTTGGAAAACGACGATCTTTCCCTCTACCGACCGAGTCTACCAACCATTACGATGAACTTTCAGTATGGGACCAACACCGAAAGCGTAGGTACATGGAAAATTAACTCTGTAACTAATAACTCTTTCCACTCACCGAGGGGTTATTTTTTTACAGATGTTTTGATTTTAGTACTAGACTCAAAGTTCATAGTAATGGTTGGTGTGGACTGGCTCGGTAGCGGGAAGGTTCGTGGTTCCGTTCCACCCTTAAGACCAGACTTCCAGAGTTAAAAATCAAAATACATTGTTCTACGAATAAATCAATTTCAGCGCCCCTAATAGGTATCCACGCATCTCAATTAAGCCTTTAATTGCCTCCCTTTCGCAGGCTGCTCTCGTCCTCGCGCCTCGCCTGAACTAAGAGGAAAATGAGGGTGGTACATAATAGGTCACCGTTCTTCATACAAACATACCTTATTCCACAGTTCCCTCCCTAGAAAATTACCTACAGCAACAATTTGTATCGTATAAACCAACGATGTACCTGTGGTAAAAAACTACTTAAGACGAATAATTCATGAAAAACAAAGATTTTTTTGCACCTTTATTCTAATTTCTAATATACCTAGTAGACATAACGTTTTAGGTCGTAAAGTTTCCATTTTTTAATGAAAATAGATGGTTGGTGGATAAAAATACAAAAGACGTTGTATGTGTGCTTATAACATTTATTTACGAAAACCGTTTTAGTAAAAACATCTGAAGGGTCCAGGGAAAAAACAAGTATAGTGCTTTAAAAAATCATGGCAAATTCACACCTTACTCTGTTAAAAGTAAGGTGGTTTTTCCTTCTGTAATTTGAATTGACTAAACATGTTCTTTCCGTGGACCCTTCATATGAATTTTCGCTTACCGTGAGGAGGGAATCGGATTGTACATACGTTTATACGAATGTTGTATTAAGTGCCCTTATGGTAAGCTACAAAGTGTGACGTTTTTACTAAACCGCTTACAATTATCTATACAGGGTTACATTTGCGTCGTGTAGCAGTAGTAGTAACACGGTAGTAGGGACAGTCACGCTCAGCAACTTTTACTACAGGGACAACAAAGAAATCGCAAAAAAATCGAATTATGCGTTCATTGATCCTTGATTGGTAAGTATGTATCAATTATCTCATAAGTAACTCCTGCTGGGGAGGTTTTTCGCGATTTGTCGGTGCTCCACGACCCAAATGTCACCCTGTAATTTTTTTATTGATTCTTAATAGTTTACTACAATATCGTGTAAAATAAAACCAGCCAAGAGCATGTCGGGCCATGCTCAGTGTAGGGTTCCGTAGTTATTCCAAAACTGCGGGCCCGATTATATTCGGAATAGTTTTATTTTAAAGCATTCTATAAGCCCGCTATTTTTTATTTCTTTCCTATTTTTTGGACCTACGGATCAAAAGATTAAGGGGGGGAGGGTACAATTTTTTTTTTTTCAGGAGCGATTATCTCCGAAAATATTGATATTTGAAAAAATGTTTCTTTAAAGACCCTTATTATTTTTAAGAGACCTATTCAATCATACTCCACACTGTAGATTTACATCAAAGTAAAAAAATCATCCCCACTTTACTTCACCAGTTGGGGAGGTAAACAGAAAAAAAAAATCTATATTTTATTGTACCAATGGCATGATTAATATTGTACCAAATTTTAGATTGCTATAATATAATAGTATAATAATATTATAGTATTAACGGCCACTGAGCTATGCTGCGGACAGACGGACAGACGGACAGGGCGAAACTATAAGGGTTCCGTTTTTGCCATTTTGGCTACGAAACCCTAAAAAGCATTTGACGTACCTATCCCGTAAATATTTTCTTAATGTTTGCAATCAGCGTGATTGTATTATATTCTATCGAGTATAAATCAGCTTTTGCAACTCACAAATCCTTTGAAGAGTCCAGCTCTCTAGAGGAGCACCCCTTTGAAATCCTCTGCTCTATGGCATTCAGCAAATCAGTGTTGTTTTGTGGCCGCCCAATTCACACGATGGGCATTGTGGGCCCTCCCCCCCTCGCCCCACATAGTGCCAATCACCACATAGTGCAAATAGTACAGACTGACTGACCCTGAGCGGACAGGGTGAGAATTTTATTAATAATTGTTATGTCTACTGACAAACACGACATAGGACCTTCTTGTCTCTCTTAATATCATATCATTTTTAAACTCAAAAACCTATATTCACCTGCCACTGAAACCTTAGCAGCAATATTGAGTAATTTTTGCCTTGGGACTAACACCGAACTCAGAGACACCGACGTACGGACCGGAACCCATCATACCACTACCTTTATCATACATACGAAACCAACTGGGTCTATATCAACGACATCTCCACAATAAATGCTGGAACGACCTGGTCTCCTGCAGTCAAACCAAAGAAGTACTACCCGAGTTAAACTGTAAACTCACGAAAACCCTACTACAAGCGCCCAGCCACAAACTGAGGAAAATAGTAGGATTGATCACGGGACACAACACTTTAAACAAACACCTGCACAATATGGGCATAACAGATAGTCCTATGTGCAGGGCCTACATGGAAGAGGAGGAAACAGCAAAACATATTCTTCTAGATTGTAAACAGGTAGAGGTATACAGGAGTAGGCACTTGGGGACTCCACATTGCTCCACATACACTAAAGGAGGCATTTAGCAACCTGAAACATACACTGAGTTTCGTGTAGGAGCTTGGATGGTTGGAATAGGGCTACCTCGCTATCACGCAGAAAAGGCACAATGGTTGTCGGGTTGCGGAAAAAGCCCAGTATAACTAACTAACTAACACCGAACTCGTCGGTGGACTCGTTGGGGCTGTAACATTGACATTTTGAGGTGCTTTCGAGATTTCTGCGTTGGTCCTATAGTAAAAGTTGCTCAGTATGACTTAGGTACCAATATCATCCATATAATTCCGTTGACAACCAAAACTGACTATAAAAACTGTCACTACTCAGCAACCACGTATTGATACGAGCTTTACTTAAAGTAGGTATTTGTTACCTAGTGAGTTTTGCATGTCAACCGACGACACTTTATGTACCATTGCTTTACATGCGTCTAAAATATACGTTTAGTTTATTCAAAAAGGTGTTCTGGAAGGTTCTAGTTAATAATTTAGCTGTCGCACAAAGAGGTGCCAGCAATTGTAGGCGAGTTGCGCTCCGATATGCGCTGAAAGTTCGGCTCAACTGCGTCTGGAAGTTGTATTCGAATTCGCTAGCTTGTTTGTTGTTGTTAGTTGCTAGCGTTTGGTTATTGTGAGTATTGTGAAATGTAGTAAAAAAATATAATTGGTAGAGTTTCATTGTTTTGTTGTTTGTGTAATTCAATTTTGTTTCGCATCCACTTTTACTGTGGATTGTCGATTTGTTATAAAGTGAATATTTTCGTAGAAATCCGAACGATGTACAAAAACCGCTCTAGGTAATTATCCAAATAATGTAAATAAAATCTTGATAATACTTAAGGTCTTGTAAATAACCACCACTTAAGCCTTTAATAATTGGCATACCTTCTCGCTGGAAGGACGTAGGTATAAGTATTGCTGAGTTAGTTATGTCTGTAATTTTTATACTCATAATATTTCCCTTTATTTTAATTACCTAGCTAGAAGTACAATACAATATCTACGAGGGAAGAGCTTTACAAAACATTATTTGTTTTGTTTTCTTGCTTGCTGTATTTGATAATGAATTAGTTATGAAATAAAACTGATAAATTCGCGTATATTAACAAATAAAGGCGGAGTAAAATAAAAAATAGTCGCCCGCAGACCACGAAACCTGTAAAGTGTTAGAAACTTTAGAAATAAAATAAAATAAAACGTCGGGATGAAGTTAAATTTAATTTTAATATACGCGAGTCTATCCGTTTTCGTAGTTTTATTTCATGTGCAATCCTCGAGGTAACCGAAGAAAATTAATTAGTTATTCACTGAATCCACTGTTATAGTTTAGGATATAACTGAAACTTACTCTAGTTACTTAAAATAATCTAGATATACGTTAAAAGCTTCATGAAGAAGCACAAATCCTAATCGAATATATCTTCGTTAAATTGTGGTGATTACATTAATTGCAAGTCAAGAATTATTCCTAATCATGCTTAGTAATTAAATTAGCGATATTTAAATACTGTTATTTTTTTGTATTGTATAGTATTCTGGCCATTTTTCCGCAACTCGACATTAAACATGACTGTCTATTTTGCGTGGTCCCAAGTCCCAACGCTGGCCCAGTACTTGTTCGGGACTTCACATACACCCTTGAAGTTCTTCGCAGATCTATGTATTATGTATGCAGGTTTCCTCACGATGTTTTCCTTCACCGTAAAGCACTTGTAAATATGAAATGATAAGTCGTGTATAAGTTTTTTAGAAACTTATCGGTACGAGCCGGGGATTGAACCCACGACAACTACGTAGCAGCCTTAATTGCGTTTAGCTATCGACCACAATTAGATATTGTCTTCCGATATCTTAACGAAAAATGAAATAATGGTGGCCATCATGCGGGGTAGTACTTCTGGTAGTATACAGATACTGACTAACAGCATGTAAAAGTAATGATAAAAACAGAAGCGATAATTTTTCTACCCTCAAAAAAAACATTTTGTTGTAGATATTTTTTGCAGCCTTATTAAACTTTTATTGCTGATTTTATTCTTAGGAATGAGGGAGTCTAGCTTGTCGGTACTACTGTTACTATAATATATTCATAGTGTATGTATAATGCAAGTTGCATTAAAGGTTAGTACGTTCTTATTCTATGTGGTGTTGTGGGATACGAGATTATTGTGAAAGTAAGTAAGTTGACTAGACATTTTTATTGCCAACTATAATAAAATGCCATTCAACACAATTTTCTTGGCTTCCAACAAGGCGCGAATCTCAAATGCGCCGTTTTCTGATGCGACACTTTTCAAAATAAAACGACTTATTCCCGTTTTTAGGGTTGCGTAATAAACTAGGAACCCTTATAGTTTCACCAAGTCCGTCTCTTCGTATATCTGGCCGCAGCATTGCTTCTTGATTATTAGTATTCGAAATTAGCAATTTGGCATAGGTATTTGGCATGATACATATTATATTAATCATGCCGACAAAGTGATAGAATAAAATAAAATATTTTAAAAATAAAAATAAAACCGCCTTCAAAAATTCGCCCGAACTAAAAAGTTAAAAATAATTTTGGTTCCTACTTCTTAGGATTTCCTACCCAAACCTTTAAACCTTTTACCCTATTCATTGAAATAAAACATTATGGCTAGGTACCCTACAGATTTCTTAGAAGTCGGTGCCAAGCCGAATACGTTCATAGGTATATATTAGATAGAGCTTTGTAACTTACTGTCACTCCGATTACGCTTTTATCAACAGAATGGTCTGCCTCAGTCATTTTCATGAAAGCATAACCGGAGTGACAGTATATTACAAAGCTCTATCAAATACATACAGGGTGGAAAGGGACGACGTTCCTTCCCGCTACCGACCGAGTCTACCAACCATTACGATGAACTTTCAGTATGGGACCAACATCGAAATATTTAAAAAAAAATGAACCCCTCATACAAAGTGAGTGATTAGTTAGAGTTCAATAGTATGGAAAAGTCAATTTTCCAAGTACGCTTTCGATGTTGGTCCCATACTGAAAGTGCATCGTAATGGTTGGTAGACTCGGTCGGTAGCGGGAAGGAACGTCGTCCCTTTCCACCCTGTATAAGTACTCGCAAAGTGAACATATTTGGCTTGGCACCGACTTCTAAGAAATCTGTAGGGTACCTAGCCATAATGTTTTATTTCAATGAATAGGGTAAAAGGTTTAAAGGTTTGGGTAGGAAATCCTAAGAAGTAGGAACCAAAATTATTTTTAACTTTTTAGTTCGGGCGAATTTTTGAAGGCGGTTTTATTTTTATTTTTAAAATATTTTATTTTTTGCTTTTTAGTAGTGTAAATATAAAATCGTTATTCAGTATGCTCTAAATACTTATAATTAGAATGTACTGCACTGTAGTAGGCCATAAAACCTGAACTGGCGAACTTATATGAATACAAAAACAATTTCAAAGGTAACAGACTTAGCATGCCAATATTATTTAAAGAATCACTAACCGCTAACCGACATGTCATAACTACTAAGCAAACACTTGAATAGATCTCGAAAATGTATGACATTTGTTATATATACAAAGAATGATCCTCCAACCCCTAATCGTTAAGGAGTTAAACATTTCCTCATCAGCTCACCAACATGAGACTATGGCCACCTAAAGGCAAATACTCGAATAGCCTTCAAAATATGTGAAATTTGTTATATTTAAAGAATTATCCCCCAACTCCTAATCTCCAAGGAGTTGTACCTTACATCATCAGCTCACCAACATGAAAGGATGACCACCTAAAGGCAAATACTCAAACAGCTTCCAAAATACACGAAATATGTTATACTTAAAGAATTATCCCCCAACTCCTAATTGCTAAAGAGTTGTACCTTCCATCATCAGATCACCAACTTAAGATGTTCATGACTAGATGCAAATACTTGATTAGTCTTCGAAAATAAATGAAAAATGTCATGTGTGCCTACAACATTTGAAGAGTTCCCTCGATTTCTCCAGGATCCCATTATCAGATCTGGATTCGGTGACAATGGGACCAACAAGAAGGTATACCCTTTCAAACAAAAAAAGAATATTTGAAATCGGTCCACGCGTCTTCGAGTAATCGGGGAACATACATAAAAAAAAAAAAAGATTTCGACGAATTGTTAACCTCCTCCTTTTTGAAGTCGGTTAAAAATATAGAAAACCTTTTTTTACGCGCTACTAGTAAAGTGTAAATTTATTTCTTATTTAATGTAATCCTAAAGTGTGGGTATCGTTGAACAGGTCTTTTAAAAAGAATAAGGATCCCAGAAGACTCTCGAAATCGAATTTAAAAAGTGGACTTTGTCGGGCTAGGCCTGCAAGATTTATAAGAAAATTCCATTAACGACCTCTTTTCTCCTAGTCTTACCAACCTGAAACTTCATACTTTGCGCCCATTATAAGGAACTTATAATCCTTATTTTCATTGCATGTAAAAAAACATCCAGTCCCTAGTTCTAAGACCCCAAAACACATACTTACTATTAATAAACATATAAAATGTGCGTGCAATGTTACGGAATTGTGCCTATCCATTGTGAATCATATAATAAGTTACTTAATGTAGTTAAATAGGTACCTAAATAAAATATGGTAGTTACAATTTCACCATCTTTAGGGTTTTAATAGCGACTATGGGTCAATATTACAAAGTATTAGTAACGACGAAAGTGTCAAATTTTTCACAAGAGTTGCAAGGAGTAAAATTCCATGAAATTATATTAGTTACTATCTGATTTAGATTAGGATGTTATTTTTCAAAAAAGCTGGAAAAAACTTATCAATTGTTTTTGGAAACTGCATTAGTTACAACATACATAATTATGCAAAATACTTCTTAACCCCTATCGAAGATAGTTGGGGCAGCTCATACTGAAACCGTTCAATTACATAGAAATGATTTTTCTTCATTGTTTCAAAAAAGCACAACCTTAAAAAACAGAAACAGGTATTTTCTGGCTCGGGTCTTACTGCCCGGCCTTGTCAGGCCTCGTTCAACACATCGTCAGTTCGTTAGTATCAGTATATTTAAATCCTGTAGTAGACGACAATAAAGTGATTAAAATGTATAATTGAAAAAATTTGCAGGCCTATACTCTGTTGAAATCTTTAAAAATGGCTACTTAGATACTTATAAATATCACAATATTTTTGCATATAACTAAGACGATTCTGTAGCAGAAAGACGAAGGGGATAAAGCGCATCCTCTGATGCTGAAAGGAGACGGCGCGATTGGACGTGGCAGTTGCTCGCGCGCAGTTCATTGATGCGCAGTCGCGTCGAGGGACGTGGGGAGGGGGGAAGAATGCGGCCGATGCGAGCAATGACCGCGCCAGGGTCGCTTCCTTTACGAGAAGCGCGGCCGTCGTACTACAGCCAATATCCCCTCCCCCCGCGCGACCTTACTACATGACCAACATGCCCTCTCGACTTGGGCGCGCTTTTCGACCCGCAGTCCGTTACGAAAATGAAATGCGCCGCATTCCGCGACCGTTTCGTCGTTTCTGTCGCACCCGCAGACGCTGAGGGGTGTTCTTGCTCGCTCTCCGCGGCGAAGTGTACTCGATTCCACGGCTCCTCATATAAGGATGCGAGGCGCAAACTGCGTGCGCCCAGCGCTCGAGGGACCCGTTTTCTGCGTTGCTGTTGCGGTGCTAATTAATGACTTTGTTGCCTCTTATTTATTATTAAGTTGTGACAACGATACTTAGGTAAAAATTCAGTAGCTCAAAAGTTGAATACACATGAAAGATCAACTAGCTACTCGACATTCAGTATCACAATTAAGTCTTTTAACTAACTAGAACTTAAAACAAGGAATCTGTATATTCTAAGTGTAATGTGTAGGTATGTATTTATATTGTCCTGGTGCAAATTCCTTAGCCATGGTCATGGAGGAACTTCTCCGCTGCGGACTGCGGCCTCGGGGTCTAAAATGTGTGGTCGCTGGTCACCCACACACCGTAGCGAGCAATCTACCCACCTCCAGATTCGCGCTTCCGCTACATCTGCGCAGTCACAATCACTATATACAGTGTGTGTCTACGATACTGGCTTTTATCGAAACCGAGGAATGCAATGCAGTTTTTTAGCCAAACCGTGAACAATAATTTTAAAAGTAAAATATTAACTTTCTAAGAAAAGTTAATTGAGAAGCAATGTACTTCAAAATGGATCGTTAATTTGCACTTCACAATGACAGATCGCAGCCACTCACAACGTTTGACAACTAAGCAGTACACGCGTTACATTGTTCGTTCGGAGGAAATAAAATTAATTGTACGGTGAATTTAATTATTTGTCAAATGTTAATACTTGAAAACGATTGCTAGTAATGCGTATTATTACCCATTTTCGTAAAAGCCCGGGTCATAGACACACACTGTATATTAACGCCTTTTGTTTGGTCCCATGAATAAATTAAAAAGGAAATATCATTGAAAGTATTGTCAAATATCATTACATATTTATCTTTCGACTTAAAAGACAACAAGGAACAATATTAATAGCTAATATGGTCTCAGCCATCAATTCCCCCAATTTTGTTCATTATTGTTATCGAGACACAACCACAATTAATAATTTAAAACCTACGACAATTTTTTTTTCCTTTCCATACCACAGCTTTTAGGTAGACGTATTTCGCGTGTTAGTTTTCGAATATATTAAGGCCATTATACATATTTAAACTGATAATTAATAAATTGAAATGTATCTCTTCTGTAATAAACTAAATAAATATTGTTTTTTGTGATTTAGGTGTAAGTAGAGATACTAGAGATAATAACATAACCAATTCCGACTCAGATAACAAATCAGCCACCTAAAATAAAATATATAATACCTACTCCGTTAAACCATCGCTGTCATTAAAAAACTGCAACGTAAAATTTTCTAGTTCACTGTCCCAACTCTAATTTTATAAATTTGCCGCCATTTTCTACTGACATCGATGGGTACACAGAGTATAATTCAGTTGCTAAGCCTGTTCGTAAACACCACATACTCGCCATTTTTAACCACAATAAGTTAAAAACAACATTGTTTACTCTGTTGGCAATGAACTTATGAAATATTCAATATGAATTTTAAATGTGATTTTTGTCTTTGGTTACCAGGATAGTCAATATGTCTTTTAAATGTTCTTTTTATTATTACTGCACAGGAAAATTAGAGACAAATAATTTAATTTCGTACGATACCATGTCACCGCTAGAAAGTACCCATGACACTCAGAATCTGGTAACTTTACATTTTCGCGATACGAAATTCAATGGACTCTGTGAACAATTTAATAAGTAGCATACTTACGGCCTGTTTCAAATTTCCGTATAAATACAGGGTGACTTTAGCAATTTGACAAACCTTAAAGCCCCATGTAGGTTAATTACTTAAATAGACTATTTCTAATCTAAGTTAATGAAAAATATAAACCTACCTACTAACAAATAAAACATGGAAGCCGCACGCCATACTAAATTGCCTTTCAAAAACGGTCCTGAATTTTAGTTGACTAATGTCACCCCCTCTTCAATGCATCACGGTAATGAATTTCAATTTCAACTTATAAAAATTTAAACCGCCATTTAAAAAAAAAAATAGTTGTGATTGGTCCGTCAAAGTTTTGATTGGCTATATTCTATAAACATTTGTCAAAGATGTTGCGCTGAAATATGCGCGGTGTTAAGAAAAGCGCTATGTCCTGCCCATGTTGGCACAATTGTGTTTGGGGGCATTTTTGAACTGGCGTTAGACGTCCATGTTATATATGGTAGCAGAAACCTACGTTTATATTTTTCATTAAAATATAAACCTACGTTTATATTTTTCATTAAATATAAACCTACGTTTATATTTTTCATTAAAACAAAAGATAAAAAAATAAAACGATAATTTTTGTATAAAAAAATCAATAAATAAGGTTTAAGGAGGTTGCGTACTATTCCATGTGGACAGGACAGGATTGCCATAAGAGCCACTAACAACAATGTCCGTCTAAACTTAAACGTGGAGATAATTGCCAGCGTGACCAAATTTTTGCATAGTTTTGAATTACTATTTGGTGTATGGGTAGTTTGTCAGTAAACTCCTGACCACCCTGTATAAGTGTATTTCTGCTGGCAGTGAGATTTTAGAAAGCGGAATATAGTACATTGCGATTACATACATTTCTCTTTTTTTTCTGATGCCATGCCCTAACGGGCGTCGGTGGCCACCTTTGCAAAATCCTTTCTGTTCTTGGCCAGTTCCGTGAGTGTGGACTGGTGGAGGCACACAAGGGTTTATTTCGGTATTAGGCTACGGGAGACAGAAATCAGGAACTTTAGAAACTCTAATGAATGATTTTATTTAATCGTCTAAAATATCTTTCGAATTTATGAAAATACCTGCTCTCAAAAAAGAATTATGGCGTGGTTACTTATAACTATTTACCCAGGACCTAATATACTCCACTTATATGATTTTAGGGATATCATTACATTAAAGCAATAGAAATTTAAGTAGACACTGCAATCTGACAAGATTTCGTCGTACTCGTAATTGCGTGAGCATAGAATAACCAAATAAGGTATAGGCACCGATTAACGTCGTGTGTAAAAACGACACCTATTAATGCTAATTTAAAATACAGAAATTGTGCTTTACCTATATTAATTGAGCTACCGCATGGGACTGAAAGCTCCTTTGAATCCTTTGAATTATATTGCGTCGTGCTGAGAGGAACCGAGCATTTGGCATATGTGAGCTTACCCCCCGGAATATATCGAATTGTTGGCGATCGGCTCGGTGATCTTATGAAACTTTTATAATTATGTCCCTTCGAGCATCCTCAGGCTTCGCACTATGAAAAGCACGCCGTTATGTGCTTCAGTAAACCTTTAAATTTAATGAGTTTATACATTTTTTCATATTTAATTTCTAACCTATGCATTTATTTCACGTTTTTAGTAAATTTTCTGCCAAAACAAATATGCGTATTTAATTTTCAATCTATTTTTAGGTCTAATTCTTAAAACTCTTAAAAACCACAACTTTAGGAATATTTTTTTCTAAAATAAATAAATGTATTCCACGTCAATTCCAAAGAAATGAACAAAGTTCTAGTAATTTTCTTTAGTAGGTACCAGTAACATTGTTCTCCTGGATCAGAGCTCAATCTTCAGTTCGGCTACCGTTTACTAATCGTAATCCATTACAATATTAATAGACGTCCAAATATAATAGAGTTTCGATATTTTATATTTAGTACCAATGAACAGTATGAATCTGACAGCTGTTTGGACTAGAGGTGTGCGCCGATCGGAAAATCGTCGGCGGCGGCGTCCGATGGTTTTATGACCGGCGGCGGCGGCGTGATCGGCGTGAAATCGGCGTGACCTCGACTGAATTCGAAACATAGCTGTCACTCAGAAATGTGGTCTAAACGTACTATATTTAACTAATTGAAGTATGTACATCACCATAAAATATCGAAAATACTTCCAATTATCATCATAATAATTTTACAGCCATAAGATAAGACGTCCACCGCTAAATATAGGCCTTCCCTTTGAACCTCAATTTATAATGATAGTTAGAAGTGACCTGCATCCAGCGACTCCCGGCGATCACCATACAACTTTATGGTCCATCTTGTGGGCGGACGACAACGCTTCGTTTTCCAGACCGTGATCTTCTATCAATATAGCCTGCCCATTGCCCCTTCAGCTTGCTAATCTGGAGGGCTATGTCGGTGACTTTAGATCGTCTCCGGACCTAATCTCAACATTTCAGATTGGATAAAGTAGAGAAACTCCGAACATAACTCGTTGAGCGACTTTGCGTTTTGACATATGGTCGATAGTAAAGGACCACGTTTCAGAATCTTAACTCAATACTGACTTTCGTCTTATGACAATGCGGTATGTCGGACGAAAATATATGTATATAGTTTCCCAAACGCTGCCCAACCGAGTTGAATTCGACCTGTTCATATCTTTCTCGAAGCTGAACTTACTTAATTGGACTTCGTGTCCCAAGTAGGCGTACAAGTAAACAACTTGGAGTAAAGAGTTTTCAACAGAGACTGGAATGGGCACAATATTGGCATTTGGCATAAGTTTCGTCTTGCCCATCATGTTCATGTTCATTTTTGTGCTCACTCATTAGGAGCCCCATTAGAGGTCATTGAGGATCGTGCTGAGTTCTCCATTGCCTTAACATAACTACGATGTCGTCCGCAAACCGAAGGTGAGTAATGTATTCACTGTTTATGGTCATGCCAGTTCCTTGTCAGCCCAGGAACCTGAAGACGTCTTCCATTCCGGCAGTAAACAGTTTCAGAGAAATAACGTCTGTGTTACGCCTCTTCGCAATGGAATCGTGTTAATGCTCTGCTCCTGTATTCGGACTAACATTATGGCGTTACAAAACTTTGATGTACCGATAGTTATCGCTGAAGACTCAAGTGCTGCTTACATTTCCACTGAACCAAAGGCTTTCTCATAGTCAACAATCGCTAAGCATAATTGGAAATTATACTCTTCAGTCTTTTGTATAATTTGCTGCGGCATAAAGGGTGTACCGATAAAAAACTGGCAAATTCAAATAAAAAAACAGGGACAATGTATTTAAAAAACTTAAATTTCTGGCTTTTGTAATTTAGGTACTAGGAGGTCTTAAATTATCTAACTTTGGTCCTTTTGTTGCTACTGCAATTTCAGTCTTCACAATACAAGTCCAGAACAAGGGGTTCTGGAGAACTTCTGAAATCTATTTTTCCAAGCTCTTTTTAATTCTCCACTGCACGATTTCGTGAGCAGAAGTGACCAATATTTCTGGTTAATCTCCATGTTTTTTTTAAATACACCCTTGCCTTGGGCACAGTAATACTCTGTGAAGGGAACTATGCCACATATTATGTGAATAGTCTATGGGTCTTTAATCAGTTACCTATTTAATACTATACAAATTTCAGCCTCTTTGACACAGTTTTATGAAGCGAAATCAGTGCCAAAAAGTATCAAGGATATTATGCACAAGTCAAGGATATCTTAAGGAACACGGGAAGAATGGCCAGATGTATTGACAATAGTCCCATAATCTAGAAAACTGCATACAAAAAGAAAAAATGTTTGGAAAAGATAGTTTGGAAGAAGCTGTACTGTGAGTACCTGAAATGCAGTAGTGACACAAAAGTACTAAAGTCAGCTAAGTTAATTTTGAAAGCTTAAAATTATAGCGACCTAATTATATCGATCCGATTTTATTACTTAAAATTTACAGTTTTTTATCGGTACACCCTTCATGAATGCGAATTATGGGTCTAAGCTATAGCATCCTTGGAATCCGGCTTATTCTGGAGGCTAAAAACATCAAGTCCGTGTTTCACACACACACAGTCTTATGTCCCTTGAAAACAATTTAAAAACATGGCTCAGGAACGTGACGTGTCTGTAGTTTTCCAAAAAGGGTGTTATTAATATTACCTTTTTTTAAGAACAACACCAACTTGCCTGTGTTCCACGTGTCAGACGTTTTCCCTCGGAAAATTGCTAGCTCAAATTAAAGAGCGTCTGGACGACTTAAAGTACCGGTGATTACACTCGCTCTTAGAAGTTCCGTTTTCACCCCGCCCGGCGCCTTGTTGATCTTAAGCTGCTTCAGGAACATCTTAATGTTGCACAGACTTATGTCCGGGATATCTTCGGTGTAAGGTCAGGATACCTTGGCTCTTGAATATCCTACTAAGCTGTCAACGGGCTTCATGTCCGAAATGTACGGCTGGAATTGTCCAAAGAACCTCTCGATCTCAACGAAAACATACCTATGCTTTTGTCGACGTTATGCAGATAACTTCTAGCTTTGACATAGCATGAAAAATGTGTATTGTTCGTGGGTTCACTTTATATTGTTACAAGCATGTGGTTTACGAGTACGATACATTTTGAAGTGATTCTGTTAATATAAAAACTAAGTGCGAGATGAAACCTTTTCATTTACTGGGAAAAATTATTAGAATTAAAAAACGAATCAAAATTTTTGACACGCTGATTTCACGCCGGTCAAATTCATCGGCGGCGGCGGCGTGGAAAAATCATCGGCGGCGGCGGCGCGGCGGCGCGGCGGCGCGGCGCACATGTCTAGTTTGGACCCCATTCCTGCGTAGCGCCACCTGGTTGCAGAAAGAATATGGAACAACCTCTTTATGTCCCTTCGAGCGGCTTCAGGCTTCTCACTGAAGTACGCTATTCCGTCTTCAGGCCTACTAATTACGTTTTCGTCTTACTTTGATCCTCTCATGATTAGTCTCACCATATTGGCTTTCGATTTTAATCTAATGAGTGAGGTGTGATATTAGAGTGCCAAAGCAACAAGGGAGTGCAATGTAAATAGTGGACACAACCTAATTAGTAATGTAGAAAGTTGGTATGTAAAATAAAAAATAACGAAAATAAGTCTATCAAGGGAGCTCGGCGTAAAGCCAAAGACCCAGAGAGGCAGAGTGGAAAACATGTAAGTGCAAACTTTTGTGTGTCGTCGAAAACCGGGATCGCAGGATTACATAGGACGAGGGCAGTATTAATATTTCATTCTGCATGTGGTCAAACCCTAAGCTGAAGTGAAGTAGAATTTAAACTAGGAATAAGTCTTGTAGCAGTGAATGCACTATCTAACCGAGGTTGGAAAATCGAGACCTCGTCCACAAATATAACTAGAAATTGGATTAATCAAGAACTCTTCTCTGAAATAAATAGTCAATTAATAAAAAAAAAAGCATGTTTTTTTTTCCTTTTTTTTATGCTAGGTGCGAGGGGCCGCACATAGTGTGCCACTAAGAGGGATAGACATAGTCACTTACTACTAAGAAGATACTTGTGTGTGTGGCACTTAGACTTAGCATCTAACACACACACACAAAAAATAGTGGCACAGTGATAAGGACAGACGATTATCGTTCCTTTTCACTTCCACTAGTAAAAAGTTTCATAAGACCATCCCTTTCGTTCTTGCTATTATTATTACGTTGTCAAATCCATATCCATATTCTAAATACATGGCTAGGTGGCAAACGAACAGACGAATCGCCTGATGGAAAGCGATTAACGTCGCCCATGGACACCCGCAACACCAGAGGCGTCGCAAATGCGTTGCCGGCCTTTAAGGTGGGAGTACGCTCTTTTCTTGAAGGTTTGAAGGTCGTATCGGTCCGGAAACACCGCTTGTGACAATTATTTTCTTTTGTTCGAAGATGCATGCAAGCCAAAAGAGCATTCGCTGTTCTATCCCACGCTCTACGAAATCAACGAATCACGTTTCGTGTAACGATCGAATTTCGTAGAGTAGGGGGATAGAACAGCGACTGCTCACTGCTCTTTTGGTCTAGTCTGCATGCACCTTTATAGGTTTTCCTTTAAACTATTTTCTGTATTTTTTCAAAACATTGATTTCGGAGATGAAGGGGATTGGTAATTATGCGCCTATTTTTAAAAAAATAATATCTATATTAATTTCCTTACAATCACAAATAAAATATATTATAAAATCCTCACACTAAGGTTCATATATATATTTTTTAATTTTCTAATTTCCCTCTCAAAAGTAGCTATCGTATTTAAAATATATTATTTTACGTTCCACGTCCACGGTTGAGTGACCAACTTACATACGAGTAGTATGTGTGCCAAATTTCAACTCAATTGGTCCAGCAGTTTCGGAGCAAATCGGTTGTAACAGAGAGACAGACAGACACGCGAGTGATCCTATTTATAAGAGTGCCGCTTTTTTTCCTTTTGAAGTTCGAAACCCTAAAACGAGAAGAAACTCTATGGCTTTAGTTAGGTACCGTAAAACCATATAACTATAGTCCAGTACTACAACAGAACTATGGTCCACAAGTTCAACTCGTAATTAAGCATCAATGGAAATCTTTTACTTTAGTTTTATACAAGTTTTGAATCATTAATGAGGAGACTTTGTGTAACAACTGCGTCAATAATAAAATAATAACACTAAATCGAAGATATTTGACATAGTTTTGGACCATAGTTGGGAGCTTTTGGACTAGAGTTGGGTAGTTTTACGGTAGTTCATTGATCTGTCGTACTGTACAATCTGTACATAAATGAATAATTTTTCAAATAAAAAATATATACAGACTTATCAAGAGCTTTTGGAAAATTCGTTTATTTTACGTTAGGATTGACACAACACTATTTCATTATTTATTTTGGATTGAACCTATACTTTGCTTTACAACTTGGCTTTACCCAAAAGTTCAAATGACATTTATTACAGTACAGAAGGCCTACTATTCGGTGTCAGAATATTTGACAGAATAAAATTTGGTATTTTTAATTTTAGTATTGTTTAAAAGTTTTTTTTTATTTATTGTTTATTTCATGAATGTTATTCTTTTTATATTCATTATTTACCTGTAAATGCTAATTGTTAATTGTGATTTTATTTGGTAAACCCATCTAAAATTGATTATTATTGTATTTAAAACCTGATAATTGATAATTGATGTATAATTAATACGAAAATAAATGAATATGAATAGGTATCATGATTGACTTAGAGTTATGAAAAGTATTTCTAACGCACGTGGATATTAAAGGATTGTTCATCTCTCCTTTTCAGAAAGCTGAGTTTTCATGGGTAGGTAAGCGGGTGGGAAATCGCTTTTCCTCCCCTAGGGTGGAAAGTATTTTTAAGTAAGTAATAAGCTAAAATGTATTTATAGGTAGAGTTAATGGCCAGCAGCAAGAACCTAGCAAAATCCATGTAGGCTGCACACCACTACTGAATGACACCTTTATCCGTCTCCTCGTATCCGTCTCTTACTTTCCTCGCAAACCAAGTGAACAGCAGAGTGTACAACAAGGGCATAAATGTCCATTTTAATTTACCTTCGCTTCGCTCAAACAAAAGTGGGTCAATTTATGCCCTTGTTGCACAATTTACTATTTCTGCGCGCCACTATACATAAATGGAATTTACGACTGCAACTGTCATATTTGTAGTATTTTTCGTGATTGATAAAATTATGCATGAACCGACACAAAATTATACACATGCTGTAAGTACAACATCAACCTCAATCGAAATAATGACGGAAATTATAAGAAATCCTTGCCTACGAGACTGAAACTTGAAAACTTGGTAGAACTGTTTCGAAATCGAGGATCTCGAGCTTCAAGAAGATATGAAGAGTTAGAAAAAACTCAGTGTCATTAGCAACCCACCCTACTTTGTATGAGTATTTACTTACACGTGCTTTTCCGGAAAATCTGCCTTATTTAAGTCAAATTTTACATTTATTTAATTACTTAGGCACCTACTGTCGAAATAATTATTTTTTGTATATACTCGTAACTTTGTAGTTAGTTACATATTATTTATACACTGACAAGTAAACGTCATCGTAGCAAATACCTACAGGTTTCATTGGAGCATTCCATGAAAACATCTACTTTTTGTCGCTTATTTGTCGCTACCCCAATATAATGTGCTAGCCGCTAGGAAACACTGTCAAGCTTAAAGCCTAGATATGGTATTATTATACCGTAATTCAGCATACATACTAATTTAATTTCTCAAAAGTATTGTAAAGACAGTGTCGCTTACGACACGTTTCCATGGAATGCCCCGTACTGCTATATTCTTTTTCTCTAACATGCAATGAAATATATTGTCTTTACGTTCCTTAAAATAGACTCGGAAGTTTCGATTTTAGGGCGCAGTAACTAACTGGAATGGAAATTCATCAGGCCTAGGACTGCAAATTAACTTTTTTCCCCTCACTAGCTCGTAAAGTGCTCGTTTATCCTTTAATACGAACGTGTAAAAACGCATATTATTCACTTGTGTGGCAAAGTAATGACCTTGGTTTTGGAATAACAAAACGTAAAATGCTCATGGAAATTGTTCCATATTAATGATAATTAAATAATTTGTTTGAGAATTTTGTGTAAAATACAAACCTTTATATAATATGATGATTTTAACATAGAAATCCTAAAATTCCATAAGTAACAATTGTTTTAGTGAATGATGATAAGATGACTAGATGCAATCACAAAACGCAGAAAATGTCAACGTCAACATTGTCAAAGAATATTATAGGTTATAATCTTTATTTACCGACTCGAACACGCATAAAAATAGTAAACTAAACAACTTTCAGGGCGTTCTGTTATAATTTTGTAAAAATAATGAATGAGAATGATTTAATAATGCATTGGCGTTGGTGTGCAACTACAGGAATGTGTAAAAATCGTGCTGCGTTTACTTTTTCGTGCTTTTTTGTGCCTTAAGTTTACTGGGACAAAATCTTGCATTAAATACATGATGCATTTGGAAAATTATTATCACTAACCCGATGATGATTGTAATGTGAACAAATAATTACCTTTTTTGAGTTTCCTCGCTATAGAGAGGGGAAAAGTTTTGTGTTACACACGGGTGCAAATGTATTTTACTTCTCGTATGTTACAACACTCGCTGCGCTCAGGATTCTATTTTAGAACCACTCGCATCGTTCAACTATAGAATCCTTTCGCTTGCTCGTGTTTCAATTTCATACTCGCGGGTAAAATACAACTTTGCACCCTTGTATAACTATTTTTATTTCGACGTGATGTCGAAAAAAAGTCATTTTTTTATATTTCTTTGTATGTTTGGAAAATGAGGATTCCCGGCCTCGTTACCAACTTGACCGGAAACCCTCATTTTCCCGGCTTCTGATGTAATGTACTATTCCTTCGGGTTTTCTCGGAAACTCCCGAATTCATATTGCTGTCACAAAAAACTTCAGTATCAGTTGCACTGAAGCTAATTGAGACAGAAAGATAAATTTCCGTGAAAATACGAAGGAAAAAGATTTTGCACTACATTTGTAGCGTGTTACACGACAATAATACACCTACGTCGGGAAAAGTCACAATGTCAATCTTGCCACTCTTGCCAGACTCCCGGTCATGTCAACATAACATGCAAGCAAGATCAATTTGGACTTTTTATATTTTAAAATCTTACATCTTTTTAGTTTTTAATAATTAATCAAACGAATAATATTTAAACTTTAGTCATATTTTGAGTTGGGATCGCGGTATCCTAATTTCACTCAGAAGTTCGTTTCTACTGGGGTTTTGGTTGTATCTAACGTAACTAGAACCTTTCTCCTAGTCTGAATTTTGAGACTGCGGTCACTTTCTATGGTACCTAACTTGGTAATGTAAGCACATTCCTGTAAGCAGGACTTTTCGGAATTTAATTTGTTACTTCTCGCAGATTTCATCTAATGGACCTAGCTCTTAACTCAAAACTCAAACTCAATCTATTTAAATTTCACGATTAATGGTATTATTTCAAAGCAGTTGTTTAAATGCCTGATGATGTAATGATAACTCTTTTTAGAGTTTCATATCAAAAATGTTGGTACAGATAAAAGCCAAAATAAGATTTTGCCTGTTAATGTGTTTGTCATATCGATTTGAAATTTAGAATAAACCGGAAATACCTACTTTATCGAAAAATATTACACTGTGTTTTACTCGTAAAAGCTGATTTTATACTTGTAGTATGTGGGTCACTAAGCTTGAGTCGGAAATAAATTTCGTTCAAATTTCGTAAAAATAGGTCTAATAAACGACATTAGTATCAACGAATATTAGATTAACAATAATATTTAAACCTTTATGTCATATATAAAATGGGATAAATATACCAAACACATACATTTCACTGAACAAGCACTAAAGTTTAGTAAATCGATAAAGTGGGACGCTTCCTATACAGGGTGCTCGCGAGGAAACCGAAAGATTTTAACTATGCATTCTAGACATCAAAATAAATAAAAAATATTATGAGACCTAATGTCATTTTACACAAAAAATAACTTTTTTTTTAGACATTTTGAATACTTTTTAAAAATTCCAATACATTATATAATAACAACATTTTGTTAAACTTATTTTTTTAAATTATTTTTTTAGGGATAGGTTTTTTCGTCAAGTCTATTCTTATTTTTTGATTGTCAGGCAAAAGGTGTGGTAATTATATTAGACATTTGTGATATTAGACAAGTTTTATGACGAGTTGCGTGAAAAACTTTTTTCGAAAAAAGGTTCATTATCTCTGGAACCAAGCGGAATCCAGGAAATTTTATATAACATTAAATACTCTAAATATGCTCAGAAATTCAGCATTAAAATCTTTCGATTTCATCGCGAGCACTCTGTAGAAAATCACTAAACTTTATAAACTTACAAAAGTACTTAGTTTGATATTTACCTACTTTTTAGCCATGCTAAAGTGTGAAGTGTGATTATACATTAAAATACACATGTAATTTGCATTTTTTGTACTGTAGTTTATAATTCGTTTCTTATTAACTTTTTGATATAATAACGTACTGAAGGGTTCCATAGAATTAGATGTGCATTTATTAGCAAGCGAATGCATTTATAATAAAACTTTAATGATTAATCTGCGTGTCGTGTTCTAAATTAAAAAATAAACTCATGTTCATGATTGACACATTTTCCTTGTTTTTTATGTTCAAACCTCCGTAAAATTCAAAGTACTGAAGTTATATGTATACACAGATCAGTATAGATAGCTAACGGAGGCATGGAACATGTCGCAGCGTTATGGCCGATTGGCCTTTATAGTGTGACAGATGCGCGCCCTATGAGCCAGTCGCAACTTACCCGCGACTGCAGAATGAGTTCGGACATATCCGCAAAATGCCGAATGGTGCCGTTATTTCTTGTAAAAATAGGAGTGTAAATAAACATTTCAAGGACTATTGAGTCACGTACCACCATGTACGTTTTGATTATTTAGTTATTAGTTGACAAAACCACGTATTTTTACAAATAATATATAAGAACAAACCGCTGACATAAATGTCATAATGATTTTACTTGGGCGTACCAATTGGTTGAACTATTCAGTGACAAATTGTATGTGCGTTTTACATTGACGGCTTAGAATAGCAAGCAAGTTGCAATTTGGTAAGCGACCGTGCAATGTATCGAATTGCTAGCAATATTCACAACCGTACTGTCATTTCTTGGTACGTCCGCTGCGAGCAGGCAGCGAACTAGAGGTACGACTGACCGTGCCGATGACAAATAGGGTCGATAAATTGTTGATGTATTTGATTTATATATTCAATTTTTCTTTCATATTTTGACCTTTGTATCAATATCTTATCGTATAGGTAAAACAATATTTTATAAGGTAAAACAATATAAATAGATTAGATCGCGTATAATATTAATTATTTTGAGACTCTTACAATAACCGTTGTCAAAGGTTGAAATTGTTTTATTTAAATATGTGACCATCGCGGAAACGAAAGATAACATTATGTTTATTAAGGGTACAACCGTCTAAATAATTATTTGTTCATTTGATTCCCAGGCACAATTAAGACAATGTCGTTAATAAATTGCTTTGTTCATATTCATATATATGTTTATAAATATGTATCTAACATCGTTCAATGCGATATTTTAATCTGTATTTATTTCTTATTGAATGATAGATCGATTTTAATGTTTTTCTTAATATTCCGACCTTATCAAATATCTATGGATAATAATTTATCGATGTAGCCTCCTCTCTAGTGCCGCGCTTCGCTCCGCGCTTTAGCCAATCACAGCGTGGCAAAGGCCCGACCTCGGAGACACCGAGACTCATTACGATTTCGCTTCGTTACAAATCTCTCTCTTTCATATATATCTATGTATGTATATAAGATTTTGACTTATTTGATATCCTGAAAGTATGCCAATTCATTTGATACTAACCATTTCATAACTTCAAAGTACAAGTGAGTTTTTTGCGGTCCCAAACTTTAAGCAACGTTTTCTCAATAGTTGCTTTTGAACTTCTGCACCTTAGAAGAATTTAAAAAAATAACTATAGCACTTAGAGACACAAACATTACACCAAAAGATAGCGTATGATCTGTAGTAAATGGAAATACTCATAACTTCATACCGACAAAGTGGGACGTTTACCGTAAAACGATCACATTTATATACCTGCTACTATCGACGTGAAATGCCCACTTTTTCGTACCTCTTAAAACCCATAATATTCTGTATATAGGCTGTCCCAAAATTAGCGGATGTGAAGAAAAATGACAGTACCTATCTCAAAAGCAAGGAATGGGGTAAAATATCTAAAATTACTTATTAAAGTTTTAAGTAATTTATTTATTGCTGCTTGTACCTCTAAAACTCTATTTATCATACGCAATCTATATGCAGTATTACTCGCTGTTACAAATGAAATATTCTCTTTTTACGAAAAAAGTCTGTGTAGTATTTTCCCTTTATGTCCCATAGTCTTGGGACACCCGGTATAAATGTCCATTATCCGTACCTTTTATCCTTATGATAGCCGCGTCACGGCTACCACAACGTATAAAGAGTCGAATATTTAGTGCTACGACATAAATCTCATAATACTAAGTACCAAACTGTCGATTTAAATTTTTAAATATTTTTTTCTTCAAAGAAAACACCGCATCATAAATGAAAATGACCGAGTCATTAGCGAATATTTTTAGGACGCATAATTAGTCATTAAAAAATGCAAGGATGCGCCTTCAACCGAATAAGTCGTCGGCGACTAACAATGGCGATAGGACGCAGTTCAATGGCATCGATGTCGGTTGTTCGGATCGCGATGCGCCTTAACCGGACACGGGCGGGCCGAAGCGGGCGTCCTGCATACTCGAGCCGTCCCAGTCCAAGTCATGTTTACGTATGGGTATGTAGGTTGTTTGTGTCCCGGCTCGGTGCAACGCGCGGCCGTGACGTGCCCGCGACCGACGCGCGACGTAAACACCAAGCAAGGTCAACCGCCTCGCGACCATGTTATCCTAGTACATCGTTGCATTTTATGTGACACCAAGAGCCCCGGGCCTGTGGCGTTCAGCACCGACATTCACGACTAAAAATAGATGGACAAAAAGCCAATATACATAAAAATACACATCGTTTAAAATAATTTCGATTGGCGGTAAGTTTGAGTATGATTCTGAGGCAACGAAGGTGTTAATAATGCATATTATTTAAATTATTTTACCCAAGTATCAACTTCTTGATTTTGGTAATTTCCTGCTTAGGTAATTTACAAGATTTGAAAACAATATATCTATTTTTTCTTCCGAACTACGAAACTTACCCACTTTTTTCTGAAATTCTTAGTCGATGTTGTATAAATTAACACTCACCTCTACAAAACATGTAAATACTTTAGGTTAAAGAAATGTATAAAAAAAGGAATTGCAAAAGTTTTTTCTTTACTACGGTTTTTGTTCGTAAATTAGCTAATATTTCTGTTTACTTATTACTTACATAAATTTCAACTTTTTGCACATGGTAAAGATTTCATACCATACCCAAGGATCGGACAAACGCCCGTCATTTACTTACCTACCGAAAACAACCCTGTTTCGTGTAGTAGAGACTTCCTTATCTTATAATGTCAACATATTTTATTTTATAAGATATTTTTTTAAATACAAAGCACAAAGTATCTATATATAGAGATCTCTCTCTCTCTCTCTCTCTCTCTCTCTCTCTCCTTCTTACTTGTACACACCATGATTGTGAATTTGTAACATTGGTCACAAATAATAATTCAATAACAAAAAATCTTAATCGTTTATTGGTGACAATCATAAGGTGTACAAGTACATAAGTAAGAGTTGCGATCTCCTAAATAGAGCTTTTGTGTTAGA
>JALPQI010013225.1:0-23910 GCA_025490895.1 Thaumatotibia leucotreta
AACTAACGATTAAGATTTTCCTGCTTAATCGTGACTAAAATTTGATATTGCGATTGATTAATGTTAGCTGTAATAGTTTTGATTAATATAGTCACGATTAAATTAACCATTCATAAATTATCAGCCACGAAATATTGATCGATTAACTAATTTCATTAATTTCTTCTTGTTACGAGTATTAAGATTAAATAAGTTTTTTATGGCTGTCATTATCATACTGACAATTTTAATAAAACATGGAGCAGTCATAGCAATAAAAATGACAAGGTATCGAAATTGAGTCTTAACACTATTAAGGTGCTTATGATTATAGTATACAAATTCAAATTGTGTAAAATATTTAAATGTTTTTGTTTGTTGAATTACCTATTTCATTAAACAATTTGATTTATTCCACAAAAACTCAGTGAAAAGTTCATAACTCCACGCAGCTTCATCCATTTCTGCACTAGTAAATAAATGACCACCGTCTAATGGGAATTTCACACTAGATATATGACCAGAAGTTTCTCGATCATCCATCAATGCTCTTTGTTTTAAACAAAGGAATCGTCCTCACGCCCGTAATGGACACAGCTTTTTGTCCGACCACAATGAGATGTGGGACACGAAAAAGATGACAATCGAAAAGTCGATCGGAATGGAAATAATGCATGGAAATTATCTCGATTTTCGATTGTGTCATAACTTGTAGGGTTAGCGCATGATTGGTGCGACAGTATGTCGTCTCGAAAAATATCCGTCTTTTAAGAACTAATTTAATAAAAAGAGGGATAGGTTGTCAATATCGCAAAATATTGAAAAAGCACCTTATTTTGCATTTGACTGTGCAATAAAGTTTAAATTATTTGTACTGTAGAACGGGGTGACTTTAAAATGCAGGGGCGACTTTGAAATCTTAGTTTTTAACTAGTACTCTATATTTTTTACGCCATATGTCAGTTCAGTCTAATCGGATTTTTAATAAAGCACTTTATAACCTAAAAGGTGACCAATAAACTAAATTCAATTGACACGTTTATTTCGATATTTGCGGTAATTTGTTGTTTGAATCCCAGGCTTCTAAGGCAATTACTATGTTCAAAGTACTATTAGAGTGACTGGAATGCTTAGGTTACACGTATGCCAATCAAGGACGATGGTGGCCTCGCATTACTTGGCTTATTACAGAAATAAGTAAGTGTGAAAGGAACACAAGTTCATCATCATCATAATCAGCATATTATGATAGTCCACTGCTGGACGTAAGCCTCTCCTATTAACTATGCGTATAGACGCAGACGCATTAGGAGGTAAATGCCCATAATCACCACGCTGGGCAAGCGGATTGGCGATCGCAGTATGATGACCACTATGATGACGACGCTTCCCATCATCAATCTTTTGTCAAATAATGGTCAGTGACACTTAATCCCTTAGTCGACTTTTACGAGAGGTGTTGGGGTGGTGACAAATGTTCTTACTGCCGTCAACACAAGTTGAAATCTAGAAAAATAATGGCGTCAAAACTTAAATGGAACATCAGAATAGATGATTAGAAGGTCAAATAGTGCTCGAATGGGGATCACGGCTTGCCAAACGTAGTGTAGGAAGACCATCCAAAAGATGGACAGACGACCTTATGAAGATCGCTGAGATACGCTGGATGCAGGTTACTCCCAATCTGTGTATGTGGAGGTCCAAGGGAAGGCCACTATTTAACAATGTACGTCCTATGGCTGAAATGATGATGATGATGGGCCAAAATACTTTTTAATGCCTAAAAACTTGTCCCTTCTCACATTAAAATCGAGTTATAACGCAGAAAAATTAGGAAACTGGTGAGAAAATTACACTCTAAATATTTTGCTAAAATAATAGAATCAACATTATATCATGTCATAAAATTCTATATTTATCTGTAATTTTACTGTTTTAGCACGAGTAATTTTGTTGTTTTTACCAATGCGTTACCATCTTCACCCAAGGACTTATTAGCATAATTTCATGAAATAATAAATACAGCATTTTTTTATTTTCAATGTGTTTCTCCGAATGTTTCTTGTTGATAAACGGAAGCAGATACTCTGCCAGCAACAGTTTCTTCTAACAAAATATAAGGTTTAAAAAAGTAGCGCAGTTGTTTGAGGAACATGGCATTTTTTCAAACATTTGCATAAATACAGTTATCGTGATTTTTTGTCTGCAACGATGATAGTGTATAAGTGTAGAATATATTGTATAGTTGCTGAATTAATGTTATATTTTATAAGGTAATTTCGGTGTTGAAAGAGAATTAGTACTTACACAATTGCGATTAGGTATCAAAGAGTATTTTTTGTACTCCAGCACTTAAATCTGTCAATTAGATGATTATCAGCGGTATCCAAATTAACGTAATTTAATCGTCGGCCTTACTTGGGCCACTCGGCAAGCCTCGTGACCTAAACCCGGTACTCAACTTATATAGCCTTCATATTGTTACAATTACCTATATAAAATACTATTGGCCCTAATGACATTTCATGCAGTTCTTATTTCATGCACCACAATGATAAAATACACCCGTTTGTTATCCCTACCCATTGAATGCAGACATTTGACTTTTTCATAAAACAACCAAGGACCAAATGCCGTCAACAAAAAATTCCGTTCTATTTAGCTTCGAAGACTAATCCGATTTATGTGAATAAATCCGGTTTCCGTAGTATGCATTGCTGCATTTTTATGCACTGGATTCATAAAAAACTTGCACTTCAATAGCTGTGCTCTGGAGCTTTGACGCGTGGTGAAATTTGAAAGGAAAAGAGAATAAATACCTAAATGAATCCTCTACAATATTCTGATAAAATAAATATCTCGGGACATCTAACACAACTCGACCTAGTCCCACGGTAAGCTTAGGGTTGCAAAAAGACGGTTTTTTTCTGGCTTGAAAAAAAAACATGAAAAAAATCAAATGTGTTTTTTTTAACTATTAAACGGATATTATTTAAAAACTTTGATTTTAGGTTTATAAAACTAACATTAACGAAATCCGTATTAGGTAGTTAAACGTATCACGTACCTACAAAGTACAAATAGTTTTTTTTTGGCTTTTAATGCTGAATAATGTAGTTACGAACTTACATAACACAGTCATACTTACTTTTATGTTCTTAGTTATATAAATAAATCAAGAAAAACCGTTTCTTTTAGTATGATTTGAACACCTGAAAACAAACCATGGTGCTTGGTTTTTTCAAAATTTTGAAAAAAAAAACATTTGGGTTTTTTTTTATTTACAACCCTAGGTAAGCTCAATTAAAGCTTGTGATGTAAGCACCAAGTGACGATATAATATAATAGATAAATACATATAGATACTTAAATACGTAGACAGCCCTGACCAAGAAACAAATATTTGTGATAAATAAATACACAAATAATGCCCTCGCCGGCATTAGAACCCGGAACCTCCAGCTTTGTAGGCACGGTTACTATCAACTAGGCTACGGAAGACACTTTATAGACAGAACTGAGCCTATATCTAGACGCTCAGTTCTGTCTAGATATCTAGACATCTACAGACCTTTACGAGCATTGACATCACATTACAATTATAGGCCCTTTATTCAACAATAAGCTGTATAATTGCAGTATTTTGCTGTATGTACCATTTAATTGCTTTTCATAGACAAGTTAAAAATAATTAATGGCATTAGAACCAAAACACATATCAGCATGCGTACCCATTTTGTCTTTTGATTTACCTATTTCCTTTTTGTTTTTTATCTTTGTTTTGTGAGTTTGTAACTTCGTGTTGTGTTTCCTTCCGTCCCTTCACCAAATGGTCCCTACGGAAGACCAGCGCTGGCTGAATAGCCAGCTGTCATGAATAAATGTTTTGAAATTTGAGATTGAAAATGGCCGTTACATTTTTAGTATTAGTAGGTATGACACTGCATCCAGTGGCTTATGATGGTTCCGTTTTATCCATTTATCGTATCTTTTGCAGGTACATACTTATTAGAACGGGATGGTAACGACAAACGATTAGAACAGTACCATCATTAAACTTACAGCTTTCCGCGCGCATACCGAATGCTTACGAGTTTCATACTAAACGATCAAAATCACCAATAATTAGACAAGATCCGCACGCTTGCATAATGTGTCTTCCCCCTTAACATTTATCACACGCGTCGCTTCGTCGTCAAATAAATTCACTTCGTCTTTGGGATAAATTAAAACTCTCCATACATTATTTCTAACTTCCAAACTCAATACAGATGGACGCAGTCTTTATTATATGATTATATATCTCGTCTTAGTACTCAGCACACTTAATAATGAATCATTCTCTTCCTCGTTCGTTGATACTAACGTCACGAGACAGAGCTGAATTTAATTTAATTTGCCTTTGGAAAAGAACCGACTGGAATATTGAAGTAAAATTACGTTTCTTTAGACAAATGGACAAAATTTAAGATAAAATAAAGTTTTATGGATTTATGATAGGTCGAACTAACCAATTGGAATCCTAAGACACTTTGTATATTTATGTGTTTATGTATATTTATGTGACGAAGGTAGACAACTGAGCTCTCATCCCACCTGATGGAAAGCGGGAACTGAGGCCCATGGACATAGTGACCAAAAAATCGCCTATGCGCTGCCTACCCTGAGGACTTAGATGGATTGCCTCTATGCCAGTAATTACACCGGCTATCTTGTCCCTAAACCGGAACACAGTACTAACTATTTAGCGGCAAGTTAACGGGTAAGACGGTGGTGGCTATCCGGGCGGACCCTGCACGAGGTCCTACCACCAGCAAAAATATAATATTATAAAGTTGTTAACGTTGTATTATTATAATTAAACATAATATACTCCGCTCAAGGTATTTTCATAAAGTTGTTGTTATCGATTGGTATGTCATAGGTATCGATCGACGTAATAAATCGGATTGAAAGAAATCTGTTACTATTGATTTATCTCCTTATTCATAAACGTCTCGTAACTTAGCAAACCGATAAGTATTGTTTGTCCCTTTCGGTTTTTATAGAGCATAACTGAAAAGACCAAAAGGGTCAAAATATACTTATGAGTTTGTTAAGTCTCCTACAAGATTAGAAAACATCAATTTATTTTTATAATTAAACAAATTGATATTGAAGTTACTTTTTTACAATGCGGATAATCCCACAATGTCGTAACAGATGTGCTTACCATAGAAAAAATCAACTACGAAAGACTCTGGTTGTCACGGGATTCGAACCCGCTGCCTCTGGATTGCCGGTCCAACGTGCTACCAATTACACCAGACGACCTTCCGTCGATCACAGCGAATTTTTCCAATGGTATTGTGAATCTAATCACTAGCGACATCTGTACGTAATGTTTCGAAGGTACTACAACCTTAGCCACACTCCTAAGACGTATGCATCACATAATCGTCTGCAAACTCGGCAACTCTACGCTGCGTTGAATTTGCTAGAGAGGGCGCTGTAATCAATACAAGATTAGAAAACATCAATTTATTTTTATAATTAAACAAATTGATATTGAAGTTACTTTTTTACAATGCGGATAATCCCACAATGTCGTAACAGATGTGCTTACCATAGAAAAAATCAACTACGAAAGACTCTGGTTGTCACGGGATTCGAACCCGCTGCCTCTGGATTGCCGGTCCAACGTGCTACCAATTACACCAGACGACCTTCCGTCGATCACAGCGAATTTTTCCAATGGTATTGTGAATCTAATCACTAGCGACATCTGTACGTAATGTTTCGAAGGTACTACAACCTTAGCCACACTCCTAAGACGTATGCATCACATAATCGTCTGCAAACTCGGCAACTCTACGCTGCGTTGAATTTGCTAGAGAGGGCGCTGTAATCAATACAAGATTAGAAAACATCAATTTATTTTTATAATTAAACAAATTGATATTGAAGTTACTTTTTTACAATGCGGATAATCCCACAATGTCGTAACAGATGTGCTTACCATAGAAAAAATCAACTACGAAAGACTCTGGTTGTCACGGGATTCGAACCCGCTGCCTCTGGATTGCCGGTCCAACGTGCTACCAATTACACCAGACGACCTTCCGTCGATCACAGCGAATTTTTCCAATGGTATTGTGAATCTAATCACTAGCGACATCTGTACGTAATGTTTCGAAGGTACTACAACCTTAGCCACACTCCTAAGACGTATGCATCACATAATCGTCTGCAAACTCGGCAACTCTACGCTGCGTTGAATTTGCTAGAGAGGGCGCTGTAATCAATACAAGATTAGAAAACATCAATTTATTTTTATAATTAAACAAATTGATATTGAAGTTACTTTTTTACAATGCGGATAATCCCACAATGTCGTAACAGATGTGCTTACCATAGAAAAAATCAACTACGAAAGACTCTGGTTGTCACGGGATTCGAACCCGCTGCCTCTGGATTGCCGGTCCAACGTGCTACCAATTACACCAGACGACCTTCCGTCGATCACAGCGAATTTTTCCAATGGTATTGTGAATCTAATCACTAGCGACATCTGTACGTAATGTTTCGAAGGTACTACAACCTTAGCCACACTCCTAAGACGTATGCATCACATAATCGTCTGCAAACTCGGCAACTCTACGCTGCGTTGAATTTGCTAGAGAGGGCGCTGTAATCAATACAAGATTAGAAAACATCAATTTATTTTTATAATTAAACAAATTGATATTGAAGTTACTTTTTTACAATGCGGATAATCCCACAATGTCGTAACAGATGTGCTTACCATAGAAAAAATCAACTACGAAAGACTCTGGTTGTCACGGGATTCGAACCCGGTGCCTGTGGATTGCCGGTCCAACGTGCTACCAATTACACCAGACGACCGGCAATCCAGAGGCAGCGGGTTCGAATCCCGTGACAACCAGAGTCTTTCGTAGTTGATTTTTTCTATGGTAAGCACATCTGTTACGACATTGTGGGATTATCCGCATTGTAAAAAAGTAACTTCAATATCAATTTGTTTAATTATAAAAATAAATTGATGTTTTCTAATCTTGTATTGATTACAGCGCCCTCTCTAGCAAATTCAACGCAGCGTAGAGTTGCCGAGTTTGCAGACGATTATGTGATGCATACGTCTTAGGAGTGTGGCTAAGGTTGTAGTACCTTCGAAACATTACGTACAGATGTCGCTAGTGATTAGATTCACAATACCATTGGAAAAATTCGCTGTGATCGACGGAAGGTCGTCTGGTGTAATTGGTAGCACGTTGGACCGGCAATCCAGAGGCAGCGGGTTCGAATCCCGTGACAACCAGAGTCTTTCGTAGTTGATTTTTTCTATGGTAAGCACATCTGTTACGACATTGTGGGATTATCCGCATTGTAAAAAAGTAACTTCAATATCAATTTGTTTAATTATAAAAATAAATTGATGTTTTCTAATCTTGTATTGATTACAGCGCCCTCTCTAGCAAATTCAACGCAGCGTAGAGTTGCCGAGTTTGCAGACGATTATGTGATGCATACGTCTTAGGAGTGTGGCTAAGGTTGTAGTACCTTCGAAACATTACGTACAGATGTCGCTAGTGATTAGATTCACAATACCATTGGAAAAATTCGCTGTGATCGACGGAAGGTCGTCTGGTGTAATTGGTAGCACGTTGGACCGGCAATCCAGAGGCAGCGGGTTCGAATCCCGTGACAACCAGAGTCTTTCGTAGTTGATTTTTTCTATGGTAAGCACATCTGTTACGACATTGTGGGATTATCCGCATTGTAAAAAAGTAACTTCAATATCAATTTGTTTAATTATAAAAATAAATTGATGTTTTCTAATCTTGTATTGATTACAGCGCCCTCTCTAGCAAATTCAACGCAGCGTAGAGTTGCCGAGTTTGCAGACGATTATGTGATGCATACGTCTTAGGAGTGTGGCTAAGGTTGTAGTACCTTCGAAACATTACGTACAGATGTCGCTAGTGATTAGATTCACAATACCATTGGAAAAATTCGCTGTGATCGACGGAAGGTCGTCTGGTGTAATTGGTAGCACGTTGGACCGGCAATCCAGAGGCAGCGGGTTCGAATCCCGTGACAACCAGAGTCTTTCGTAGTTGATTTTTTCTATGGTAAGCACATCTGTTACGACATTGTGGGATTATCCGCATTGTAAAAAAGTAACTTCAATATCAATTTGTTTAATTATAAAAATAAATTGATGTTTTCTAATCTTGTATTGATTACAGCGCCCTCTCTAGCAAATTCAACGCAGCGTAGAGTTGCCGAGTTTGCAGACGATTATGTGATGCATACGTCTTAGGAGTGTGGCTAAGGTTGTAGTACCTTCGAAACATTACGTACAGATGTCGCTAGTGATTAGATTCACAATACCATTGGAAAAATTCGCTGTGATCGACGGAAGGTCGTCTGGTGTAATTGGTAGCACGTTGGACCGGCAATCCAGAGGCAGCGGGTTAGAATCCCGTGACAACCAGAGTCTTTCGTAGTTGATTTTTTCTATGGTAAGCACATCTGTTACGACATTGTGGGAAGTCTCCTACGTTTATGAATAAGAGGACATGACATATTGTATTTATTTGTAAATAAAATATTTTTTCAAGTCTTAGGACAATTAAAGCGGCAATGAAGATTCTTTCTGTAGTAAATAATAAATAAAAGAATGGTCATCAAAGTCATTCTGTCCATTTTTATATAACTACATAGCTATTTCAATGAAATTAATCGGGAAAATGGTATTTTAAGTTATTATTGAAATCAACAAAATACCCAGTGATTCTATTAAACTGGAAGTATAAAAACAAGAACATCCATTTAAATATGATAAAGTCAACATACATAATAATCCATCACTATGTTTAATTATCGCTTCCTCATCCAATCCATCTAACTTACATTTACCTGCTACTCAGCCTTTATTACATACGCATAGAGTGCAAATTCGTCTGCGTTTGAAATGTAAATTATATAAAATGCAAGGTAATGCACGTGCGATTGCGTTTTGCAACATTCAGCATCATGATTGGAAGCAATTTGCACATTTTTATCCTTAAGAGGAAATTTGAAATACCTTTTTATTTACAATAAAATCTACGCCGATGCCGGTGTGTATTGCTTTTTTGATATTGTTTTCATTATCAAAACTAGAAAGCCTAAAAGAAATTGCGGAAATTGATAAATATTCAATCCATCTACAGACTCATAAAGCAATTGTCATTAAAAAAGAAAACATACCTACTGACATAGCCTTAAGTTATTGTACTATATTTGACTATTTAATAAATAATATATGTTGTGTAGTTAACAGTGTAACACATAAGCTGTGAATGCTGTGATGCATGCCTCCTTATATAATTAAGTAGGTACTTCATGTAATTGCTGTGCCCTTACAGGGTTCATGTGAACTGTACCAATTTCCTTATACTTACATGAAAGCAATAAACGATTTGATTATGATTGTTGAAAAAAAATTGTCTTTTTAGCGGATTACTAAACCCTGTTTTTGCCAATTTTACGTAAATATTATCAGGCGAAGCAGCAGTTGTCCTTTTCTTTTTATAGTGGATCTCTAGGTCGTGCAAAGTGACAGCAATAGTTTATTCAAATGCCTATTTTTCCATGTAGAAGCTTACGGCTCCCAAGTCCTCTTAACATCAGTTTGCTTGGGCGATAATCGCTGCCGTCTGCATATAGACAAATTACCGAGACCATTGAATTGCATATTTTGTTGTGATAATAATAAATAAATAACCGATAGTTGTTTCTGCGAACGGTCTCATAGCGAAGAGTCTCGATCAACACCTCAAGAGGCTTTTGGTGTTGGATCAAGGGTCAGATGCAGAAGGCGGTAATCCAGGACACGGCGCGCATAGTCCGGCGGTTCCTCTCCCTGCAGCCCTAACCACTGGCAGCTAGGGCCCGCTCCGCTGCCGGCGGCACCCTAGATTAGGTATTTTATAATATGTTTAAAATATTTCATATTGTTTTTATATGCTGTATTATATTTTATTTTAATTTTATAAATATTGATAAAGAAAACCTAGCCTAACAAACATAAGAAATAAAGAGAATAAATAATAATAAATATCTTACACAAATCGACCTAGTCCTACGGTAAGTTCAATTATGGCTTGTGATGTAGGTACCAGGCGATGGACGATATATATTTAATAGATAGATACATATACATGGATACTTATATATTTATATAGACAGCAACGACCTAGGAACAAATATTTGCGAAAAATAAATACACAAATAATGCCCTGGTCGGGATTCTAACCCAGAACCTCTAATTTTGTAGGCAGGGTCAGAACACTCACAACCAACTCGGCTACGGAGGCTGACATAAATATTAATCGATAACTGGCCCGATATAGGCTGATGATGTGATGTAAAAGAACTGACTGTCAGTCTTCCCTCGCTCGTTCTTTTAAGTCAGAAATAACATGTGAATAGTAAAATACATGACAAGATTATAATCCTACATACAACTAGAGCACAATGGCCTCTAGCCGAGCACGTGGTAAGTACATGTTGGCGGCAGACGCGGAAAATGACCATTCGCCGATCGCTTACAAGCGACCAATCACAGAACGACATAAGGAAATAACTGACTAGCACACACAGAGGCATATACGACTTTTAATCTATTATCAGCTGGTATACTGATTCACATTCTTATTCAACTAACGTGCTTATGTAACTAATATGGTAAAATCGTAGTGGTGGTCGATAAAAAAAGGTTGGAAACCCACGGAAAGATGTCGCATTATTTTATATGCTAATTTTGAAGCCTAGTCATTGGTTTTAGTTTTTATTTTTTGTATTTCATGTTAATATGATTTTGACAACTGCACGTTAATGTGACTAAGCATTTGCGTCGCAGTCATGTTAGCATTCAAAATGGAATATGGTATAGTTAGTTGTATTTAAATAAGACCCCAATTTTACTAATAAGATGTTAATTAAAATTACTAAAGTGCCTACGTCGTCGGCCTAAAATACTAATACCGTAAGACAATATTCTTAATCATGTAAGTAATCTATTACTGATGAATAAAACACACTAGAAAAAAATATGATCATGACAGCTATTTTAGATACATAGGTGTTCATAAATACATACCTAAATTTCAAATAGACATAGCCCCACGATAAGCTGAATTATTATTGATTATGATATTTGTAATCATATCATGTATAGATACATTTCTGACACCCTTATATATTGTATTATTTATGTACCTAAATATTTATTACACGGATATCGCAAACAACTCTATATTTAGCTACGTTTTGATACGTCTCGTATGTTTTGAATTGTTAGCATAACCCAAAAACTATATTAATTTTAAACAGAATCTTTCGCCATATCGTATGCACTACGTTCCACATTAGCAGTCCCCGCTCGCGCGGCCTTGGGGCCCGTCGCGAATGCCTAAGCAGACATTCGGGAACAAAGATGGCGACTGCCGCCGAGCGGCGAATCCAAATCGCCCCGCTGCCGCCTGTTGCATGGCAATGACCCGAATTGCGTAAGTTTACGCAAATCGTGGAAAGCGAAGGAACAATTGAAATTTTGATATTTTCAATAGATTTAGGATGTCTTAGAATTATAACTAACGTGAGACTCAAACTTGTATTGATTTAAACTTTCACGATTATCACTCATATTTTAAGGACAAACGGGTCTTAATCGCGTAAACTTACGTTTAATTATATCCTGACCTGAGTCTGCCTGCGACCACGGGTGTAACGTCATGCCCGAAACGTCAGGATATAATTAAACGTAAGTTTACGCGATTAACACCCGTTTGTCTTTAAAATATGAGACTTAAACTTATTAAAATATCATCGAACCGGGTTACTTACTTTGGCCGAGGGTGCTCCGGACGAGGACCCTCTTAATGGGTGGAAAAATTTTGAGCTATCATCGACTTAAATACATGAGTAGCCCGGTTCGATAATATTTTAATTAGGACGTTTTGTAGAAAATAAAATGGACTAACTCATAATTCGATTTTTTTCGCGATTTATTGGTTGTCTCCATAATAAAGTTCCTCAGCGTGACCGTCTATAGTACCCTGTTCAATTTTGCTCTTGCCATGTGTCACCCTGTATATTATTTTAGACTGAAATATAAAGAATTGCGTACTCTTACCCACTACGTACGTTTACCCCTACTACAAGAAATAATTTGGATTGATTCAAAATACTTTAGATACGTACACGTTTCGGAGATCGCTTAGTGAAGGAAAATACTCAACTTGACAGGAAAATGCAGATACATTTGACCTCACAAGATGATAAAAGGCTACTTGAGGTTCCGTGGTTCGTTAAACTTAAAACACAAGAGTTGTTTTCAAACAAAGGAGTAATAAAATTGACACTTACATTACGTGACGTATTACAAAACGTAATATAAAATAAAGGGTCCACGGAAAGAACATATCTACTCAATTCAAAGTCAAAGTCAAAGTCAAATAATTCTTTATTCAAATTGGAATAGCAACAAACTCTTTTGAATCGTCTAGGTATTGAAACTACTTCCGGTTCGAACCCTACACCACTGACCCAAGAAGAACCGGTAAGAAACTTGGCGGGAATTATTTTTTCAAACAATCATGGTACATCTTACAACTAACATGCATTAAAAAAAAAACATAAAATTGATTTTAAATAAATTGAAATAGAATAATAATACAAAAGATGTAAAGTCTCTAAAAAGTCAAAACATTTATAAGTAATTAATTCAAATTACAGAAGGAAAAACTACCTTACTTTAAACAGAATAAGGCGTGAATTTGCCCTAATTTTTTAAAGGTTTGTACATGTTTTTTCCGTGGACCCTTCAAATTTAACTATCTCCCATTAAATGCGAAAAATACGTCTGTGTTAACGTTTTTTTGCCATGTGATGATTCTCCCAAATGAAACTATAGGAATAATAGTTTGGGAAGTGATAAATATGGCATATTTCGGCCACATATCAAGGTGCATTTAGACTAAACGCTCGTTTTATCCCTCACTCTACGAAATTCGTTCTTTGCACAAAACGTGATTCGACGAAATTCGTTGATTTCTTATGGTGCGTTCAAACCAAAAGAGCATTCGCTATTCTAACCCCCTACTCTACGAAATTCGATCGTTACACAAAACGTGATTGGTTGATTTCGTAAAACGGGGGATAGAACAGCGAATGCTCTTTTGGTTTGAACGCACCTTTAGAGTGGAGGATAGAATGAGCGAATGCACCTTTCGTAAACTTGTCAATTGAACTAGGACATGGTGGATGGTATAATATACGGTAGAAATACTAGAAATAGTATTAGCACCCTTTAATTGTAAACAGCAGCGATAAACAACGAATAACTAAAAATAAGATTTCTGATTGTTTTGTAAGGTTGATAAGTTTTTGCAACTGACACAGTTTGGGACTGGTTGTGCCTTGAATTTTTAAAGCAAGATTATTTATAAACGACCTTAAGTCAGGTATTTGACCTCAGATTAAATTTAACTGGCTGCATTAAAAATAGTCACTATAATTACTTATTGCATTCAAATCAAAACACATACCTACTCTAATCAATAAAGTCATTTAATAACTGGCCTATATTACCGCGAACATTCGTAAATTGTATTTGTCTCAGTCACTCCAACGAAAGCGTCGTTAGAGTAACAGAGACAAATCCTCAAAATTTGCGGATTGCGGAGTTTGCGGTCCGACCGCTAAATCTGAAAATAATACTAGAATAGGTAAAGGTAGGTTTGTAAATGCAGGTAACACCCTGTAAGCCCTATTCCTCAACTATTCGCAAAAACGGTTTTTTTCTTTCGTGCTAGGAGAGATTAAAATAGCACTTTTGTTTTCAATGGTATTAAATTTCATTGCCATTTTAAAAACATTAATAAAGCCAAAACAAAATTTACTTTAAATTTTTTTTAAATATATACTTTTTAATAGGGATGATGCCTTTTTTACGCGCTAGCGCTAGAAGAAGTGGCTCATTTTACGTGAGGTCCAAAACTTCAGAGTTTTCTATTGTGCAATAAAGTTTAAATGTATAAATGCGTCCAACCGATGACAGGAAATTATTATAAATACCTTTTTCTTTTCATAGCTTATGACAAAACTTTACAAGTGCCTTTACTTATCTGTTATCCATAATGAGATTACTGGTTGCACCGACTTCTTTTGTCTGTCGTTGGAACTCATTAGAATTAATTGAATTTCAAAGTCCTCGATCGAGTAGTGCTCTGCTATTGCCGTTGAATGGGTGATTTTGGTTTCCATGGTAACTAGTATAGCGTGATCCTCAATTCAGTTGTTTACTTTCAATATGCACAAGCTTGGAACTAATATAAGCACAGTTATAAATAAAGCTTTTGAAATGATAAAATAAATAATATCTTGGGACAGCTTATACAAATCGACTTAGTCCCACGGTAAGCTAATTAAGGCTGTGTGGGTACCAAGCCTCTATATATAAATAGAGGTACTTACATAGATAGCCATGACCATAGAATAAATATTTGTGACAAATAAATACAGAACGGATAACCTGTGGGCTAAGGTAACACATTGGGTGCCACAAATTGTAAGGCGTCGCGGTAGACCGCGCCAGAGATGGCGTGACGAGCTTGACGTCTTTGACAAGGACTGGTGGGAGACTTCAGGGGATAGGGATACGTGGAAGAGTTTGACAGAGGTCTTTGCCTTGCAGTGGGACAAAAGTATTAAAGTGTACCTATATAGTAAAAAGTAATAAGTAAAATAAATATCTTGGGACATTTTACACTAATCGACCTGGTCTCACGGTAATCTCAATCAAGACTTGTGATGTACATACATATACATACTTAAATACATAGACAGCCACTGCTAAAGAATGAATACTTGTGATTAATAAATACACAAATAATGACCTCACCGGGATTCGAAACCCGGAACCTCCAACTTCGTAGGCAGAGTCACTACCAACTAGGCTACGGAGGCTGCAACAGTACCTAGAGCATCTCTACCGGTTGTTCAAATCGATGACATGGCACTATTCAATGATCATACGGCTCGTCCACATATCAATTTAACACATAATTAGGATTAACTCCTATGTAACGCAGCATGGAATTTAATCTTATTGTAATTGATCTATAGGAACACATTGTTAATGTCATAATGCACGAAGTCGTGCTTACCAGATTTGAACCCGGGTCATCCCATTCCGCAGGCAAGCTCACTACCGTCAACTTAAGACTTTTTTTTTATTATTTGAAATGGGCTTACTCATAGTGATAGACTAGCTAAGGGCAGAGAAGCGGCCTATGATGGAGTGAGTTCGCCCTGAAGGCGCCCGTTTACCCTTGACTTGAAGGTTGACGGGTTATATGATCTCGGAAATATAAACCCTTATATAAACTTCAAAGATATTGAAACTGAAACTGTCCTCCGACAATCACTTCTTATCATCGCTTAGCTGTCCAACGATAGAACGTTTCGTCTTTAAAGGTTTCCTCGAAACCTTTGGTCTCATGAACCAGGGACCGGAACCGTTATTTCACAAAAACCTCGAAATATCAAAGTCAAAGTCAAAGTCAAAGTCAAATAATTTATTTGCCAGAATACGGTTACAGAGGTCTTAAATCTAGGTAATACCTATACATTTCATGCGTATTCAACCTGCCTGCAGGTGTGCAAATATTTAAAGATAATAATTATTAGTATTTATAAATGTCAAACTATAATAAATAGAAATAATTAACAAACTAGACTAAACAAAAAATAATTCAAATTATATAATTATGATGTCATGTACAATTTTCCTATACAATTATTAACGTAAATCTAGCAATTTTACATAAATTTAATAATTTTAATGTCAATGGTAACTATCATGTGAAATATTCTCTTACACTATAAAAACATTTATCTTGAAGCCAAATTGATAATTTATTTTTGAAGATTGTTATATTCTGTTCTTTCTTTAGGTTTACAGGCAAATTATTATATAAGACTATGCACATGTTATAACAGTTTTTTCTATACATGTATGCGTGGCAAGGAGGCTGGTATAACATATCTCTGTATTGTGCTCGCGTGTGTCTTGTAGTGGTATCACAACGTTGAATGAAATAGTCTGGGTTTTCCTTGACTAAGAGACAGGCTGCTTTTATGTACATGCACGGTAATGGTAGAATTTTATATTTTTTAAATAACGGTTTACAACTCTCAAGAAACCAAGAATTATCTATAGCACGTATACATCTCTTTTGTATTTTGAAAGCTCTTTCTATATCGACGGAATTTCCCCATAATAATAATCCATAGTTTAGTACGGACGAAACGTACCCGTGATATGCCGTAAGTGCTGCCTCTATGGAAACTGTTTGCCTTACTCTTTTAAGAGCAAAGACAAAAGAAGACAATTTTGTACATAAAAGGTCAATGTGGTGTTTCCAATTCAAGTATTTGTCAATATTAAATCCTAAGAAAGTTACGTTGTCGACTATCTCTATTTTTTCATTGTTGTAATAAATCTTTATAGTCCTTGAGCTGTGTGAATTGTAGGAACTAAATTGTATGGCTTTCGTTTTATTTATATTAATTTTTAATTTGTTTTATTGAGCCAGTCAATTGCAACTGCTAACGTTTTATTGACATTAATCTCGAGGATGTCTTTATTGTCCCCTTTTACTAATAGAGTCGTATCGTCGGCAAAAATGATACAATCTTGGTTAAGGTAGTTGGGAAAGTCATTGATTGCCAATAAAAATAACAATGGCCCAAGAATGCTCCCCTGAGGGACGCCCATTTTGTTCAGAAGAAAGTTCGATCTATAGATCCTCTTCAAGTAACTTTTCCTATCTTCTCGAACTACCTTTTCTATTTGTACACATTGCATACGCTCGCTCAAATAACTTTTTATCCAGTCGTATGCTTTGCCTCTAATTCCACATGTCTCTATTTTTCTCAAGAGTATAGCATGATCGATATAGTCAAAAGCTTTGCTCATGTCTAGGAAGAGCGCTACAATTGGCGTCTTATTATTTATACTTTCTGACACTGTTTTAATTAAATTGAAGCCAGCAAGGGATGTTGATTTTCCCTTACGAAAACCGAATTGATTAGGGGTAATAATGTCATATTTATTTAAAAATTCATTTAACCTACTAAGCAATGCTTTTTCAAAAACTTTGGATAAAATCGGAATGATAGTTATAGGCCTATAGTTACATGGGTCCGATTTGTCTCCCTTTTTAAATAAAGGCTTGACTATGGATGTCTTGAGCTGAGATGGAAAGAATCCATCAGTGAATGATAGGTTAACTATATATGACAGTGGACTGCAGATACAAGAAGCACAAGCTTTTAAAACTTTTGTAACAATATCGTCGTATCCAAAAGCCTTAGAATTATTTAATGACATGAGTATTTTGTATAATTCTTGCTCGTTAGTGGGTTTTAGAAAAATTGTCATATTGTTGTATAATGTATTGCATAATCTAATGTCCGAGATACTTGATTGTGAACACATTTTCAGGTCAATAAGGTAACCATTTTGGTTTCCATGAGCGATTTAGAATTTTCACATGAACCTTGGGAAAGCATAACCTGTAAAGTAAACAAATCATGTCATAAAAATTGTTAAATGCTTCCGCGCAAGTTTTTGATGTATAGACGTCATTAAAAGATAGAGCCGATAAGTAGCTGCAAAACTTTGATATATTATCTCTGCTGTAATCTCTTTTACACTCAAACCACGTAGTATATCTTTTTGGTTTATTATTTCTTACTTCTATAACTTGGGCTGATTCATGGTCCGACAAACCCAAGTATAACAACTCAGAGTTTACGTTTTTGAGGTTACTTGCGATTTGGTCTAAACACGCGTTTAATCTAGTCGGGGTATTTATATGAGTGGCTAAATTGTACATTTTTAAGGTATTTAATAGTTCCTTCGTGACTAAATTATCCTTCATTAAATCTAAATTCCAGTCGCCACAGATAATTATTTTTTTCCTCTTAAATTGTTCTGTGGCAAATTGTAGCAACTTTTCCAAACTATGCATGAAGAGCTCAATGTGAGACTTTTTTTGATCTGGTATTCTATACACGCAAAAAATCAGTGAGTTTATGTTAGCTAAATCTATTCCACAACATTCAAAATGATTGTTCATAGCGATACCTGGTGGGATAGTAACCGATTTTGCATCTAATAGTTTGTGAACCAAGATACACGTACCCCCTCTGCTCGTTGCCCTACTAAACGAAGCCGCTAACTTATAATTTCCAAACTTAATATTTCTCTCCGATCCTTGCTTTACGAATGACTCGCTGAAACATATTATGTCAACCTCTTTACCCTTGCTATACAGTTCATCGAGAGCAACCTCGATCATGTCAGTCTTACTACAAAGTCCGGCTATGTTTTGGTGAAGTATCCTAGTTTTATATACAGGTATATTTGATCGAGTATTACAAAACATCTCAGATCTCTTACTAACATTGGGGACGAAAAAAATGTTTCTGAGATTCATTGTCCATGCTATCATTTATATGTTCTAAATTCTGAGCATGTTTATGTGTTGAATTAAAATCATTCATAGGAGAACCAATAGTTATTGATGTCAACATTTTTGTTAAATCATTAAATATCGTAATGTAACCCATTCGGTTAACATTTCCAAGCTGAGTGAACATATTATTATCATAAGTTAGATTTAAGTTTGAGTCCAAAATATAACACATTTCATGTTTCAGGTTCTTTTTATATAGTAGATTATTGAACAGTTCAACACGTTTCGAAAACAAGTTAGAAAAACTATTTAATTTAAATGTGGGCAAACAAATAATAATGTTAGTGTGTTGAACCTTGCTTAGTTGCATTTGTATATATTCAACTAAATTTTTATAACTAGTACTAATTTTGAAATCATTATCACCAATATATATGACACAAAAATCATTTAGTGTAAAATCTTTCAACTTGTTTTGAATATCATAAAAAAGCATGCGCGTATCCGCTCCAGGTGAGAGGTAGAGACAGGTATTTTTTATTGGAAATGTGTCTTGAATTCGTTGCAGCATATAATTTTTGTGATAACACAGAATTTTGATTTTGACAGGGTCGAAATTACATACGGGTCTGTCTGGTTTGCATGGCGTTCCAGGTGCAAATTTGTGATTACATTTATGTTGCCTTGCACAGTGTGAGATATTTCTTCAGTTTTGTTCACCACATTTTCTTAGCCGTAACGATTGCAACATTTTATAAGAAAACCAATACAAAAACTCCCAGTCGTCTATCGCATTTAGTTTCTGAGAAAAAAAATGTTCAAGATTACATTTATGACGTCATCAAAACATGTTTGTATTTTTATTTCCTCTAAATGCAAAATTAATGCGCTAATATTTTTTCTGTGTTTTGAAGGAACGATATTGAACCACATAAAAAAAATACAGGACTGTATAATTGATTATTTTGATGATATTACGTATTTTTGCTTTTTTTTATAAAATCTATTTTTTTAATGATTTATTGACGGTCGCATTTTATTTTAGAGCTAAAAGACGTATGAGTAATGTACCTATCATGTATCAAATTTTCACAATTTTATCATGTCGGACCTAGGACTTTTAGCGTTTCTATGGTTTTGGCTCATTTCTATGTTAATAGGGTTGTCACAATCTGAAAACTGGCTATTATTATGTCGGGCCATGACTAAGTGTAGTAGTTGCTAGTCTGTTCCAATAAGTGGACGCAAGCTACATGTGTCTTATCGCTCAGTCGCTTACGTCCTTTTTACTAACTTTTTTTTTTGCGAAAACTCAAAAAGCTGAAAACAATATTTATTGTATTAAGAATATTTATCAAACCTTCAGAAGAGTCCGCTGCCATTAAAAGCATTTTTGGTAAAGCTGAAACGGAGACGCTTCGCTCGCCCAAGGATTTTTATGTCTACCTTCTTCATAATAAAGACGTTCGTCAACTGCGAGAGCCAAGTTCTCGTCTTCATTAATTTCGGATATTACTGAAGCATCTGGTTCAGAAGGCTTTGAAACTGTCACAACATTATCCGGTAAAGTAGTAGTTTTTGTTTATAACGTCGGTCTTTGAGAGACAAATCCGAAACATAAGAGTCCGAAGAATCGTGAGCTCGCCGAAAAAGATGAAAATTGTAGTCTTCCTGTCTACCTTTCGAGAGTGGTGCTCACTATCATACTGCCAACATTTATTTTGGGATTCGCCGGCTTGCTTGGACAGCATTGCTATTGGCAAAGGATTCATCTCAATGATTTGCCAACCGTGCATTAGAATTTTGTGCATTGTGACTCACATAAAATATACCAGTCATATGCCTTTACATAGATTTCAGCCACAGATGTACATAATACACGGAAAGCGTTATCGACATAGCTGTTACTAAAATGGTGTGAAAATCGTCGACAAGCCACTGCTCTATACCGAGTATTCCGGCAAAAATCTTACGATTTGCAACTAACCAGGATAATCCCTAGAGCGACGAATAGGTAATAAATAAACCTTAAGATTTTTACGTATTACAAGTTATTTTCTACCTGTCCTTCAAGTAGCACATATAGTACCTACTAGAAATTACATTACACTCACGTTTAATAAGTACATATTGTAATTGACATTCATGACGGAATTTCGCGAAATTAAAAGAATTCTTAAAATTTTGTTGAGTAAGAAAAATACTCGTGAGACTGCAAGGGTTAACCAAGAAACTCACCAAACATCACTTAGGGTCAAAAAGTAGCCGGAAAAACCTCGCATGATTTATGAATGAGCCCTTCTTCTTCTTCTTCGTCAGCGTGTGTTCGTCCACCGTTGGGCATACGCCTCTCCAACTTGCTTCCACACAGCGCGGTTGTTTGAGCCCTAACACTTCGAAAATAAACTTGTAATCTTGTACACTTGAAAAGTGACAACCCTGACTGAATTATTTAAAAATTCATATCTCGTGAGTCCTGCAATATTTGCTTTTGATTTTTTTTTTTCACTAGTAAAGCATTTTATATACTATTCGTTAATTTTAAAATAAAATGCGACCGCCGAGAGATTATCGAGGAAAAAAATGTTTTTAAATTGTAAGAAAATTGGCGACACCGTCCTCTAGAGTCATCAATTTTATTTTTTGATAAATGATATCGGTGCATTAAAATTACCTTAATATAAACACGTAAAAATGATTTGAAAAAATAGACATTAAATGTGAGTAAATTCAGTTTTCAGGTTTCTATGGACTTCTATGGATGTTTATTTCTTTTTTGAAAATATCCAAAACTATAATACATAGACCTACGCGAGTTTCAATGTTCGCTATTATTTGACATGGCAGATAAATTAAGCAATTAATCACACTTTCGCAAAATTGAGGAAAAATTCCACACTATGCCTTGGTGAGATAATTTCTGTGTACATTTTTCAAATTGAGAGCTGAGGTCTGACATCTGCATATTTAATAGTTTAAGCTCTTCATTCAAATCATTAATTAACTTATCCATGCGTTGTAGTTCTGCTAAACCGTCGTGTTCTGAGCAGCTCCTGTCGTCCCGTGGCGATGACGGTATTGATGAAAAATCTCAATGTTTTATACTTTTTACATACTACCGACTCAATATTTTATGTAATCTATAATATCATATATTTAAATTACTCCATTAACTTAGAATTTATATACCGAAGAACGAAAATGAACGAAAAAAAAACCGTTTCTTTTGTATGGAGAAAATAACAGTTCCGGTCCCTGCTATGAACGATTCGCCGAAAGAACGTTTCGTTTGAGAGTGTTTCGACGATAGTATTCTTATTGCGCCAATACCTCTCGTCAGTAAGAGATGCTGGGCGGTGTAATAACGCCTTTACAACTATTTGTACTGTCAAAGAATGCTCATATACTAGTTCAGGCAAGCGATCAACTTGACTCTAAGCCAGCAGTTATAATGTCATGCCTGCCCTTACTACTTGCACAATATAATAAGCAGTCCTAGCGTATAGTACGGACACACGTTCCCTCCCACCGAAAGTGCGGCCGCCCGCTCCGGTGACCGCACAGTTACCCTGGCATCTCACTCACACGTCTTATCTCACTTTACAATGGCGCGCGTGCACCTATATACCGTACGACTACCAAGTAACCAACGCGCCTGTTTCATAATTTTTCCACCGTATTCATAGGTAAATGTCTGCTAACTTAGCAAGCCGCTAAGTATTGTTTGTCCCTTTCAGTCATATCAATATCATCACATCATCACACATCATCAGCCTGTGATAGTCCACTGCTGGACGTAGGCCTCTCCTATTAACTATGCGTATAGACGGCAAGCGGATTGGCGATCGCAGTAATGTGTCCACTATGATGACGCTGCTGCCCATCATCAATCTTTTATCGAATAATGGTCAGTGACACTTCGATCCCTTAGTCGATTCTTACGACACCCGCAGGAGGAGTTGGGGTAGTGACAAATGTATTCTTAATGCCGTCAACACACGGCGTATCAATATCCACAAGAGTGAAAGAGATAACAATACTTAGCGGCTTATTTAGTTTATTCAGGAGAGGCGTTTATGAATAAGGGCGTTTATCGCCACTGCCCGCGCGAGGTGTGTTATTTGATAGTCCTTCGTAGTTCAGTCCTGCCTACGAAGCTGGAGGTTTTGGGTATTTTTTGTGTATAATACGAGTATATGTTATACGTAATTCAGTCATTCTAGTTGTCCAGCTGAGAGAGGCTGATGATGTGATGAGTAAATACATATAACTGTAATAAAAGTGACCATTTCATCGTCTGTTTACTTATGATCCATGTGTAAGTATCACATTATATTTATAGATAAGTATCATTTTGATATCTAGATGTGATAAAGTAAAATTTACTCAGTTAATAGATACACACACGAGAAATTGGTTACTTTACATTACACTCTTGCTTGCCTGTTAGAAATAGCGGCTATTGCTTTATGTATAATTGTATGTATAGTTTGTATAGCGCCACCTAGTCCATAAATGTGGTTTCACTGAAAATCAGCGTCGCGAAATGTGCCCTGTGGTTCATTTCGTGACACCAAAGCTGAGTGCAGCCCATTTAACGCAATTTATTATTGTATAATATGTTGCTATTTATAATTATTATAAGTATTATATTGTGCTAATAAAGTAAATTTTCTATCTTTCTTGCGTGGAATTGCCCTGATGTGATTAGTACTTTTGGCACTCGTAGTAAGGGTCTCGTACTATGCAGTTTTATTCTTATGCTAAACGCGTCGCACCGCGTCATTGTTTTAGTTGGATTGTTCTGGAGCGTGTGACGAGGGAACCGTCCAACAAAGGCTGATTTTTATATACGTCATTCATATGCAGACTGTTTGGCGATTGCTATACATAATTAAAAATCCGGCCAAGAGCATGTCGGGCCATCATCAGTGTAGGGTTACGTAGTTATTCAAAAACGGCTGGGCCGATTATGTTCGAAATAGTTTTAGAGGACGGAGGACACATTTTTTTTCTTCTGGATCGATTATCTCCGGAAACATTGACTTTAGAAAAAAACTGTCTTTTGAGACCCTTATTCTTTTTAAGAGGAATACAGCAAATAAAAAAAAATCATCCCCCACTTCACCAGTTGGGGAGGTACCCGACACTATAAGGTAAGTATAAGGGTTCCGTTTTTGTCATTTTGGGTACGGAACCCTAAAAACGGTCCTGACTTACGCTTGACTCATCTTATTTGACCACCTTTTGCTCGAAATGAAATTATCAGCCTCCGTAACCTAGTTGGCAGTGCCCTAACCTACCTTCGAAGCTGGAGGTTCCGGGTGCGAATCCCGGCGAGGGCATTATTTGTGTATTAATTTATCATAAGTATTTTTTCTTTGACCGTGGCTGT